>ML660219.1:3275952-3323879 GCA_007570785.1 Antilocapra americana | reverse complement strand
GTTCATGCCCACACGCCTCTCATGTTCATGCCCACACGCCTCTCATGTTCATGCCCACACGCCTCTCATGCCCGTTCATGCCCGCACGCCTCTCATGTTCATGCCCGCACGCCTCTCATGTTCATGCCCACACGCCTCTCATGCCCGTTCATGCCCACACGCCTCTCATGTTCATGCCCACACGCCTCTCATGCCCGTTCATGCCTGCACGCTCCTCATGCTCGTTCATGCCCACACGCCTCTCATGTTCATGCCCACACGCCTCTCATGCCCGTTCATGCCCACACTGCTTTGTGCTGCCCCCTTCTGCCTGCCCAGGGACATCTCTGCTCCTGCTGGTGCATACGTCTAAGAAGAACAGGGGAGGTAATGCCCCAAGAAGATGAACTTTTGACTAATGGGAGAAGGAGCCTAAGAAAGGGATTCTTCTCCATGATTCCACCAGGATGA
Organism: Antilocapra americana; assembly: GCA_007570785.1. Lineage (NCBI taxonomy): Eukaryota > Metazoa > Chordata > Mammalia > Artiodactyla > Antilocapridae > Antilocapra > Antilocapra americana. The sequence goes on along the minus strand of ML660219.1, from coordinate 3,323,429 downwards.
AGAAAGCTGAGAAGCAGCTGTTCAGATGGTGCCTCGGGAATGGTCCTGAGAGGTCCAGTATTCAGTTGCACTCCACACCAAGAGCAGGATCGCTTGAAAACATACCCTCAAATTGTCTTCTTCTCTGCCTCTTTCCTCCCATTTCCCCTCACTTTGGCTTCCCTGGGATTGCACTTCTAATCTTGGCTTTTGCCTCGGGCTCTGGTTCTTTGGGGCACTCAGGTACAACAAAATCTACTGTTTTTAATTCGAAGTAAGATTGATTTGTTTTAAGACTACATTAATTTATTTTGCATATTTGCATATTAGAAGCTCTCCTCTTGTGTGATTCATTGTGTTTTTTTTAGAGTGGTTTGAAACTCAATACCAACCAATTTCTTCCTTCAAAGTTTAATTTATTTATTCAGAAATTATTTAAAAATTTTTTTTAGATTCCATATGCATGCATTAATGTGCCATACTTGTCTTTCTCTTTCTGACTTACTTCACTCTGTGTAATAGGCTCTAGGTTCATCCAACTCTTTAGGACTGACTCAAATGTGTTCTTTTTTTTAGCTGAGTAATATTCCATTGCATATACATACCACAGTTTCTGTATTCATTCATCTGTCGATGAACCTGTAGGTTGCTTCCAGGTCCTGGTTGTTGTAAAAAGCAGTGCAGCGAACATCAGAGAACCCATTTGCAGGGCAGCAGTAGAGACTCAGACATAGAGAGCAGACTTGTGGATACAGTAGAGGAAGGAGAGGGCAGAACAAATTGAGAGAATAATATGGAAGCATATAGATTACCATATGTAAAATAGATAGCCACAGGGAGCTCAACCCAGTGCCCTGTGACAACCTAGAGGGGTGGGATGGGGTGGCAGGTGGCAGGGGAGTTCAGGAGGGAGGGGGGACATATATATACCTGTGACTGACCCATGTTGATGTATGGCAGAAACCAACATGATTTTGTAAAGCTATTATCTCTAATTTAAAAAGATGTATATATTTTTCTTTGCAGAATCTAAAGAAATCGTAGTTAGCCTTAGGAGGCAACACTTCGTTGAGCTAACACTGACTGATGATCTGAGAATGATCATCTCCAGTATTGGTTAAGAACTAGCATCCCTACCACCTGAAACTCCTAACACATCTTCAAGGTTACTTGTCATGGAGACCTCATCGGTCTTCTCTGCCAACCATTTAACTGTTTCAGATCTACTTCTGCAAATGATATTAGATATCCCTACATCCTTTAGTCTGCTTATCTCAACAGGGTAACCAGTGTCTCCTTAATCTCTCTACAATGACATTATTCTGCCCCCTACCCTCACTCCTTGCAATGAATTCCAAGACCTCTCCCATCTGCCGCCACATAATGTCTTTAGTATTTACACACTGTTATTTATACATACCAACTGTGGCATGTAATTTGATATGCTATGAATTGATTCAGGTGTATTGGGGCTCCCTAAATAAGCTTTAGCTCAATATTGTTCACCAGGAAGCCATTTATTATTGAATTATGTTTATGATTATATGGCTATATGACAAATATCTACTAAAAGACTCAGCATGTTTTAATAGCTCTTTACTATCTCCTTTCCCTTCTGTGCTGACTTAAATCCTTTCCCCAAATTTTCCTCTTATTCAGTAGTTAATTCAACAAGTAGCAAAAGAGCTTCAATTATTAACCTACCACCTTCCTTAATACATTGTCTATAATCTTCCTCCCTCTTGTCTCAACCAGCAGTGAGATGTTCTTTACTCACCACCTCAGATGTAAAAATGCAAGAAAAAGGGGGAAAAAATTCAAAGTGGGTTTTGTCCTTATAAACAGAATTTGGACTGAATGCTTATGTCCTCAAAATGTGTATGTTAAAATCTTAATGCCCAGATGTGATGGTGCAGAAGGTAGGGCTTTGGGGAGGTACTCAGGACAGAGCCCTTGTGATTGGGATTAACCATCCAATAAGAGACTCCAGAGAGCTCCCTTGTCCCTTCTGCCATGTGAGGTCACAGTGAAAGGTGCCACTATGTACCAACAAGTGGAATATCACCAGACACTGACTCTGCCAGCGTTTTCATCTTGGAATGCCCGGCCTCCAGACTGGGATGAATTTCTGCTGTTTATCAGCCACCCCGCCTATATATGTTGGTTAGAGCAACCCGAGTGAACTGAGCCATATGTTTCAAACTCATCATTTTGGGGGGAAAAGGAAAGAGACAGGGTGATTGGAGTTCCAGAAGCCTGACTTTGAAAAGTAAGACCCTTCAGGATACTGGGAATAAAAGTGTGTCATATACACTGATTTCAAAGAAGACATTTTGAACCCATTTTATCTCATATGGAAAAGATCTAATTTCCTTGAGAAGTCAGGGGACAGCCAGAGAAGGGAAGGATAGAATTAGATATTGTTACGGGTCTCTAAAAAGGGTCTCTGTGTCTCATTTCCCCTATTCTACTCTCAGACTGTACAGTCACACACCCTTGAGAAGGTTTCTTGCAGTATCCTGGTGCTATAACAGCGGGGTGGAAACGGAGCCATGTCTTCTCCGAGCAGAGACTCTGCAGTCACTCCATCAGTGTTCTCAGAACCCCACCGTGGTTCTGGAGAATAGCTATGTTCCATGCCTCTTGAGAGGAGCTCCAAAGTAACCGAGTCACTGTCCTGAGAAGGTCTTGTGGTTGAGGTCCAAGGAAGATATGGTAGAGCTTCCCTGGACTAATGATCAAGATCAAACACCCACATGGAGGCTAGATGAAGCTACAGATGTTGGGGGTGAGGTGCGTGGCCTGGGAAATCATAGTCACTATGTGTATTCATTGGGGTCATTGGACAGGAGTATCCTTCAAACATCATGATGGGTTGAAGATCTGCTAAATGCCCAAGGCGGTCATTCTCATGGAATACTGAGGCTGCAATAGATCTGCCTTGGAATATGGAGGCCAGTTCCTCTTCCTTAGTCCCTTGGAGTCCCCTCAACCATCTATTAGGACAGACATACCTTCTATTTACAACACTATCATGAAAATTGATGGAGAAGTCACTAGCCTCAAGGAATTTTGAAGCTCCTGTTTAGCCATTCACCTTTCTTTTGCTAGAGGACTTTGTTCTGTTCCTCCACAATGCCTTTCTTTAGCTTATTCTTCTGTAAAAGGTGAAACACAATTTGCATACTATTTATAGAAAGATGGAAAGGCACTAGATGAACATATGGGCTCTAATAGACTTTGAGTTCTTGGGAAAAGTTGCTGAACAAGGACAATACACTTTTTTAAACTGACCATTCTATGTATAGTGAGTTATTTAACAACTGTGTCCTTTTTTTTTCCCTACAAGATGTCATGTCATGTTTTTGCAAGAGTTTCAGTGAACAGGAGGGCTCATCAATTTCAACCTAAAGCTATTAAAATGTTACTTTGTTAGCAATAATTAAGGTGTGCAGCCAGAGCTCCCTATAGATCACACTTGGAGTCAGGCTCATATTTTTCTCCTATTGTACCTTAGGGGTCTTAAATTCTTAAATTGTCAGGTAGTCGAGGAGAAGGAATAAGTTGGAGGCCAAGCAGGGAAGGATAAAGAGAAGGGGGTGCTTCCTTTACACATAAATATAGAAATAACAAATGAATCTCTTTCTCTGAGCAGATACCCTCATAAAAGTTTTTAAAAATCATTTTCTCTTAGATTTAAGCTGTTGAAATGTTTCCAACAAGATTCATTTGATTAAAATTTTTTTGTTAGATTGGTGAAGTCCTCAGAGGCAATTGCTGAAATATCCCACTGGCTGCTAAAATATCTGACAGGATAGCAGGTCTACAGCACAGCGCCAAGAAACGTTATATCCTCTGTGCCACGTTTTCTCCGTACTCCTGTTTTCCTTCTTAATCTTATTTCCCTTCTCAGACTCTATCTTTAGCTCCACTTGCTTACTCTTGTTCTTCTGTGCCCTTGTGCAGCCCACTTTACACAACAGAATCACAGTCACCAGAAAATGTGACAAAGAAGGTTTTCTATAGATCTTTGGTTGCACCAGATTTTGAGGGGCCTTCCTTGGTCGGGCAGTGGTAAAGAATCCACCTGCAATGCAGAAGACACAGGAAGTGTAGGTTGGATCCCTGGGTCGGGAAGGTCCCCTGGAGCAGGAGATGGCAACCCACTCCAGCACTCTTGCCTGGACGATCCCGTGGACGGGGAGCCTGGCAGGCTACAGTTCATGGGGTTGCAGAGAGTCAGGCACTGGGCACAAACTTAGAGGACATAGGATGTTGAAAAGAAGGCTCGTGGAAGTTTAGAACTCAAGCCATGGGGAGACAGAGGCAAAAAAGACGGGAACTTTGACATCTGATAAACAGAGCTAGCTGCGCAGTAGAATGCTGATGGGTAGAAATATTTTCTTGTATTTCTGTTACTCATTCTCCCTAAGTATGTAACAACCATAGGGTATTTCCCACATTGTGCATTGAAGATGTTTTTTTTTCCTTTTTTTTTTTTTTACCATGAAAGAGATTTGGGAGCCTGCTTTGGTGAATCTATGGCCTAGAATTTCAATGCAATTACAATAATCCCAAATTTGGAGTTGGGAGGCCCAGGTAATATTAACTGTGAGACTTTGACCTCAGCATCTAAAAGCCTCCTTTCCTCCATACATTTCCTACTTCAGAGTGTTATTATGAGGATTAAATGAGATGATGAAAGAATGTACAATCAAACTGCTCCCAGTTCCCACCGCCACCCCATGCCTTCCGCTGGATGCAACACCAATTATGAGAGCTGAATCGTTCACATACTATATCCAATTACTTCTCTTTCTTTTAAATCCTTTTTATTAACTCTCTCATTTTCCACTTGGCTTCATTTCCTTTAAGTCTTTGCCCCTCCATTATCCCTTACCATAAAAACATGATCACTTGGCATTTTTAGATGTTTTTGCTGTTTATTAAGTACTTACTTTGCTCTTTATAACAACGTTGCGGTGGAAGCAGCTCAGGAACTTTACACCTTTGGAAACTGAGGCACGGAGAAGGTGAGTAATTTGCCGGCTGTCACACGGGCAGCAGGTGGTGGAACTGAGATGTGAGCTTGCTGACAGGGGCATTTTTTCTACTGCCCCACAATGCCTGGGAAGTGTTTGATTCCTTTCTGGGCCAGTGTTAAAGCAATAGTTCAGCAAAGCCTATCTGAGTCCCTGGGACTACGATGCGGCATGTTAACTGTGATTCTCCATCAAGGTGACAAGGCTTTCTCATGCTTCTAGAAGATTCTACAGCTTGCAAAGCACCTTCAAGCACAGAGTTCCGTTTGATAACGAAAAACTGTCTCTGCTTAAAGTGATGGCTTTCTTACCAGATTCCCTCCAGTTCAGTAAGAAAAAAGGCACCCAGAATGTCACAGTGATAAATAATGCTACATCCATTCTGCCACTCTCCAAGTCCAGTGAGCTGCAGCCCTGAAAAAGCAGAGATGAGCCTCTGGGTCCCCAGTTGGAGTCTGGAAGTGAGATAATAGACAGTGGAATGGGAGAAAGGAGCAAGAGGCGGCAGGAACAGAGTCCTCCACACCACCAAGGCAAACGCTGACAGGAGTGTGCACAGTAAAATATTTTACTACGAAGCAGAATTACTCCAAAGACTGATGGACTTGCTCGCGAGACCCACTCACATTTATGAAGGTCATAAGTTACAGACGCCCAGCTCACTCACAGGAGCACAGCCATCACCTTTTATGGGTGAAACTTCCTGCAATATATTAAACTCTCCAGAAAACAGACAAGGGGTTTATGGCAAACGATAACTTTAATGCCTAGAAACCATTCGGTGATTTTGGGAGGATTATTAGTAACAAGGGCAAGATGTTGAGTCGTTTCCAGGCGCCGGGCTCTGTCTCTTTCCTGCTTACTCTCACCAAGCCTCCTTTCTTTGCATCCTAGCTAGAAACCTGGACCCTGAATCCCATTTGAGACAAGAGGGGGTGTCAGAAGGGTATATGCTGAAGTGGGAAGATCTTTACTGGATGAAAAGCAGTTATGCCCTGGAGAGAAGAGGTGCCGGAGGGGATCTTTAGCTGAAGTCAAGACTGTCCTTGGGAATTCATAAAGGGCAGGTAACCAGCGAGACATCCAGTATCAAGGCAGCTTGTCACAAATACTAAGGAGCTGTCCCTGGATGAGTCGCTCCCTTCATTTGGAGGAAGATATAAAAGGAGTAAGGCTTAGGTTGTTGTGGGTGCTTCGAGCTGTATCAGGTCAGTTCAGTCGCTCAGTCGTGTCCAACTCTTTGTGACCCCATGGACTGCAGCACGCCAGGCTTCCCTGTCCATCACCAACACCCAGAGCTTGAAAACTCATGTCCATTGTGTCGCTGATGCCATCCAACCATCTCATCCTCTGTCGTCCCCTTCTCCTCCTGCCCTCAATCTTTCCCAGCATCAGGGTCTTTTCAAATGAGTCAGTTCTTCCCATCAAGTGGCCAAAGGATTGGAGTTTCAGGTTCAGCATCAGTCCTTCTAGTGAATATTCAGGACTGATTTCCTTTGGGAGTGACTGGTTTGATCTGTATAATTTAGAGGAATCCCAGAGAGTCTTCCCCATCAAAATCTGATGACTCCGAGTTGGTTTATTCCAAGCCAACTCACAACCCTGGCTTTCAGACTGCAAGCTGATGGGCAGTGTTGGAGGGCAGAAGGTTACTGGAAGCTGGACTAGCAGATCAGGGCGTGAGGAGTCTGCAAGTGTCTCGTACAGCAGGCTCTGCCCTGCTAACAGCACCCCTTCTGGGGCCAGGGAGGGGCCAGAACGCCAGACTGGGAGTCAGGAGCTGTGAGTTGCAGTCACAGCCTGGGACAGCAGACGTCCCTGCCGCTCTCAGGGCCTCAGGTTCCTCATCCATGACAGATGCTCCCATGGAGTCCTTGACTCCATGGTCTGACTCTGGCTTCCTGGGGCTTCTGACCAGCGTGTCCTGATCATGCTCAGGGCCGGGCCTCCAGGTGACACGGAGACTCCTCTGGCTTCTTTGGGGCCTGCTTGACAAAGCACGTGCCTAACATTCTCGGTGACTGGACTGAACTGCGCACACGCACAGCTGCTTCCCGCGTGCCACACACTGCTCTAAGGGCTTCATCCGTGCACATTCACTCAAGCTCACAACATCCCTGTGAGAGAGAGATTGTGGTTAACCCCAGTTTACAGGGAGGAAATCAAGGCATGGAAGGTTTTGTAGTCTGCGCAAGGTCTTAAAAGGAGTGAGGAGCAGAGCTGAGATTTAAAACTCAGTCAACCTGGCTTCAGAATCCAACATTAAGCAACTGAGGTTTTTAAATCCTGCTCTAGGTCAGCGGTTCACAGATGCGTTTAAATATACATATATACAAAATCTGTGGAGTTTCTAAAGCACTCAAATTCTGATCATCTTCTAGGGATTCTGATTTAGTAGTTACAGAGTTCATCCCAGGATTCTGTACCTCTATCAAATGCCAGAGCAAATTTTTGGAAGACTACAGAACTCTGAGGAAGACTGTTCCAAAGTATCTCTAGGTATTTTAGGAGGCTATTTGGGGGGTTGGGGATAGAGTAGTGTGTGGACAGCATCTCCCCTGTCTTTGAAGAACTCACCATCTAGTCAGGGAGAAACCTCAACATAGAGTGTATTAAAACACAAGACATCCAACAACAGCTGAATGGATAAGGAAGATGCAGAATATATACAGATGCATGGAATACTACTTAGCCATAATAAAGGAGGAAAGTTTGCCATTTGCAGCAACACAGATGGACCTGAAGGGTATTATGCTTAGTGCAATAAGTAAGGCAGAGAAAGACAAATATTGTATCTTATCACTTATATGTGGAATATAAAAAATAAATATAATAAAACAGACAGACTCACCAATATAGAGAACACATTCCTTGTTACCAGTGGGGAGAAGGAAGGAGGGAGCAGCAAGATGAGGGTAAGGGACTATTATCTATAAAATCAATAAACTACCAGGATATATTGTACAACATAGGAATACAGCCAGTTTTTGTAATAACTTTAAATGAAGTGTAAACTATAAAAATATTGAATCACTATGTTGTACACCTGAAACTAATATTATAAACCAATTATATCTCAATAAAAAAGGAAATTATATATTACGAATAAAATGCAAAGCATTTTGGGACACTCGCCTTCCCACCAGGATGCTGATCTTTTTCGCCCACCCACGTGCGACTCGAGAAGCAGCCAGTCAGCCACTGGGTCGCTGCTAGCAGCCAATCCTAGCACACTAGGACAGGCGCCCATCTCTGGGCCCTGCCCCTGCTTCTCCGAGTCCATTACCTTCAGCTCTTAACACTGGCCCCACTCCAGCTCCAGGACTGAGGTGCCAGATTTCTCCAGGGAGTCAGTGAAGGTGTGAGCTCAAGGCTGACTCTGCTTCCTCTTCCTCCATGATGGAGAGAAAGGGCCACTGCAAAGTCGTTTGTACCTTGAGCGGTAGCCTTTAGCCAGGGGGGGGCACTCTCTTGTAAGTTCTGCTCATGAAAGGAGCCAGGCAACGTGATGGCATCTTTATTTCTTCTTTAGAAAGGCACTTCCCATCACGTAGAAACCGGAAGGTACTTTATGATTTCCTCTGCTGCACATGTGGGTGGAAATGCTCACGCTAGTGACATCTCCTCTGTGTGACGTGGGTTCCTCCCTCCCCCTGCCTGGCATCTGAACCCAGGGTGATCCAGATCTCACTGTGGCTGTTGGCTGGCTAGAGGGGCATCTCCCACCATGCCTCTCTGCCTTTTCTGTTTTAGATCGTCTGTTCCCAGAGGGCAGGAACTGATGTCTATGAATACAAACCTCATTCTGTAATTCTAACTGGGGTTCCCCTAGCGTGTGTGTGCTCAGTCATGCTGACTCTTTGCCACCCCACAGATTGTATCCTGCCAGGCTCCTCTGCTCATGGGATTTTCCCAGCAGGAATACTAGAGTGGATTGCCATTTTCTCCGGCATGGGCTCTTCCTGACCCGAGGGTCTAACCCGCATCTCCTGGGTCTCCTGCATTGTCGGCTGATTCTTTACTGCTGAGCCATCAGGGAAGCCCCATGTTTTGGGCTGCACCTCACAGCATGTGGGACCATAGTTCCCCAACCAGGGAACAAACCTGCACCCCTTCATTGGAGGGTGAAGTCTTAACCACTGGACTGCCAGGAAGGCTCCAGTTTCCCTTGGACTCAGGGACTTAATACAGACATAGCTCCTAGATGAGACTCATTAATGCTTATCCTACTTCACACTTATGAATTCACTCTATGTGTGGCAGTGTCTTGAAGTAAGTTGCAGACATGGGAATAGCATTAGTATGCCTGACATATTACCATCTAATCTTAGTCTTAGTTCTGTTAGACCATCAAAAAAGCAACAGAGTTTCAGAAAAACATCTACTTCTGCTTTATTGACTATGCCAAACCCTTTGACTGTGTGGCTCACAACAAACTGTGGAAACTTCTTCAAGAGATGGGAACACCAGACCACCTTACCTGCTTCCTGAGATATCTGTATGCAGGTCAAAAAGCAACAGTTAGAACCCGACATGAAACAACAGACTGATTCCAAATCAGGAAAGGAGTACCTCAAGGCTGTATATTGTCAGTCTGCTAATTTAATTTATATGCAGAGTACATCATGAGAAATACTGGACTGGATGAAGCACAAACTGGAATCAAGATTACTAGGAGAAATATCAATAACCTCAGATATGCAGATGACACCACCCTATGACAGAAAGTGAAGAACTAAAGAGCCTCTTGATGAAAGTGAAAGAGGAAAGTGAAAAAATTGGTTTAAAACTCAACATTCAGAAAACTAAGATCATGGTGTCTGGTCCCATTACTTCATGGGAAATAGATGGGAAAACAGTGGAAACAGTGACAGACTATTTTGGGGGGGCTCCAAAAATTACTGCAGATGGTGACTGCAGCCATGAAATTAAAAGATGCTTGCTCCTTGAAAGAAAAGTTATGACCAACCTAGCCAGCATATTAAAAAGCAGAGACATTACTTTGCCAACAAAGGTCCATCTAGTCAAAGCTATGGTTTTTCCAGTAGTCATGGATGGATGTGAGAGTTGAACCAAAAAGAAAGCTGAGCACAGAAGAGTGGATGCCTTTGAACTGTGGTGTTGGAGAAGACTCTTGAGAGTCCCTTCAACTGCAAGGAGATCAAGCCAGTCCATCCTAAAGGAATCAGTCCTGAATATTCACTGGAAGGACTGATGCTAAAGCTGAAACTCCAATACTTTAGCCACCTGATGTGAAGGACTGACTCATTTGAAAAGACCCTGTTGCTGGGAAAGATTGAAGGCAGGAGGAGAAGGGGACAACAGAGGATGAGATGGTTGGATAGCATCACTGACTCAATGGACATGAGTTTGAGTAAGCTCCGGGAGTTGATGATGGACAGGGAAGCCTGGTATGCTTCAGTTGATGGGGTCACAAAGAGTCGGACATGACTGAGCAACTGAACTGAACTGAACTGAATCATAGTTTTGGATGTTGACTTGGAAGCTACAGTAGTTCAAGGATTTATTAGACTGGAATCCAAACGTCCTGGAATTCTCCAGATACTTCCTCTGTCTCTAACACCGCTGCAAACAAGCTCCAAAGAGAAGACAAAGTGAAGGGTTAACTACTGCAAAGAGGATATTGAATAGAGCCTTCTGAGCCCTCAAAGCCAAGCAACTCTGCTCTTATATGTTTATATACATCTCCCTTTCAAAGATTATTTTTTAAGGAAAACTTTCTGATACTCTTAGAAAAATTTGAAAATCATTGGAACTTTTTATAATATCTCTGATTTAAATAATCCAACATAGGGTTGTTCCTGTCAGTGTTCTTCCACCATGAATGTTTGCTTGGTATTCATCCAAATCAATACCAAAGATACTTAGCGAGATGGGACTAAGTCCATCACTAGACACTTCATGTAAGTTAATAAAAGTGAGAGCACATGTAAAGCACTAAATCAATGAACAGATTTTAGTCACTGTTAATATGATAATTAGTATTAGAAACTTCCCTCCACTGTTAACATCAGCCCATGAGTTTTCCCAGAAGTTAGAGTCTTCCAGTCAAATCATATTTCTCTATCTTATTCACAAGAATGCCATTTTAAAAACTGTTGGCTGTCTTACTTGTACCAATTATGGTACAGTCTAATAATTATAGCAAAATAAGGACATAGAGGTAGGGTGTATAAATTGTTTATAGTGAATCCATGCTAATTCCAAAGACTACTCCTTTCTTTTATAAGTAGTGATCATTTGTTACCCCTCCGTGGATCACTGCCTTGTTGTGGCCAAGGGCCTTGTGTGACTCAGTGAAACTATGGGCTGTGCCCTCCAGGCCACCCAAGGCAGATGGGTCATAGTGAAGAGCTCTGACGGAAGGTGGTCCACTGGAGGAGGAAGCGGCAAGTCGCTCCAGTATTCTTGCCTGGAGAACCCCATAGACAGCATGAAAAGGAAAAAAGATAGGACACCGGAAGATGAATCTCCCGGTCAGAAGATGTCCAGTATACTACATTAGGGCACCACCAATAGCTGGAGTAGGAATAAAGCAGCCAGGCCAAAGTGGAAACAGAACTCAGTTGTGGACGTGTCTGGGGGCAAAAGTAAATCCCAGTGCTGTAAAGAACAATCGTGCACAGGGACTGGGGATTTTAAGCCCATGACTCAAGGTAAATTGGATGTTGTCAAGCAGATGGCAAGAGTGAACATCTTAGGAATCATTGAACTAAAATGGACAGGGATGAACAAATTTAATTCAGATGACCATTATATCTACTACTGTGGGCAAAAATCCCTTAGAAGAAATGGAGTAGCCATCATAGTCAACAAAAGAGTCTGAAATGCAGTACTTGGGTACAGTCTCAAAAATGACAGAATGATCTTGGTTTGTTTTCAAGGCAAACCATTCAACATCACAACAAGCCAAGTCTATGCCCTAAATACTGATGCCAAAGAAGCTGAAGTTGACCAGTCCTATGAAGACCTACAAGACCTAGAACTATCACCAAAAAAAAAAAAAAATGTCCTTTTCATCATAGGGGACTGGGATGCAAAAGTAGGAAGTCAAGAACAGGCAAGTTTGGCATTAGGTTACAAAATAAAGCAGGGCAAAGGCTAACAGAATTGTGTCAGGAGAATCACAGTGGTCAAAGCAAACACCCTTTCCAACAACACAAGAGACAACTTTACACATGGACATCACCAGATGGTCAATACCAGAATCAGATTGATTATGTTGTTTGCAGCCAAAGATGGAGAAGCTCTACACGGTCAGCAAAAACAAGACCTGGAACTGACTGTGGCTCAGATCATGAGCTCTTTATTACAAAATTCAAGCTTAAATTGAAAAAAATAGGGAAAACCACTAGGTCGTTAAGGTGGGATATAAACCAAATCCCTTATGATTATACAGTAGAGATATGGGGATTAGATCTGGTAGGCAGAGTGCCTAAAGAACTATGAATGGAAGTTTGTAACACTTCAGAGGAAGCAGTGACCAAAACCATCCCAAATAAAAAGAAATGTAAGAAGGCAAAGTGGTTGTCTAAGGAGGCTCTACAAATAGATGAGGAAAGAAGTGAATGGTAAGGTTGCAAGAGAAAGAGGTACTGAACACAGAGCTCAAGAGAATAGCAAGGAGAGACAAGAGGGCCTTCTTAAATGAACAATGCAAAGAAACAGAGTAAAACAATAGAATGGTAAAGACTAGAGATGTTGTCAAGAAAATTGGAGATATCAAGGGAACATTTCATGCAAGGATGGGCTCTATAAATGACAGAAATGGTAAGGACCTAACAAGCAGAAGAGATTAAGAAGAGGTGGCAAGAATACACAGAAGAACTGTACCAAAAAAGGTCTTGATGACCTGGATAACCAGGATGATGTGGTCACTCACCTAGAGCCAGTCATTCTGAAGTGTGAAGTCAAGTGGGCCTTAGGAAGCATCACTATGAACAAAGCTAGTGGAGGTGATGGAATTCCAGCTGAGCTATTTCAAATCCTAAAAGATGATGCTGTTAAAGCACTGCACTTAATTTGTCAGCAAATTTGGAAAACTCAGAACTGACCACAGGGCTGAAAAAGGTTAGTTTTCATTCTAATCCTAAAGAAGGAAAATGCCAAAGAATGTTCACTCATTTCAGTTGCACTCATTTCATAAGCTAGCAATGTAATACTCAAAATCCTTCAAGCTAGGCTTCAAGAGTAAGTGAACCAAGAACTTCCAGATATACAAGGTGGGTTTAGCAAAAAGCAAAAGAATCAGAGATCAAATTGCCAACATTCATTGGATCATGGAGAAAAAAAGGGAGTTCCAGAAAAAAATCTACTTCTGCTTCATTGACTATGCTAAAGCCTTAGACTGTGGATCACAACAAACTGTGAAACATTTTTTTTTCTTTTAAAATTTCTTTTTGATTTTATTTCTTCTGGGTTATAACAAATCACTGCTTCTTTTTTTTATTATTGGTTTTGCCATACAATGACATGATATTGCCATGGGTGAAACATTTTTAAATAAGGAGATGGGAGTACCAGACCATCTTACCTGTCTCCTGAGAAACCTGTATGTGGGTCAAGAAGCAACAGTTAGAACTGGACATGGAACAATGGACTGGTTCAAAATTGGGAGAAGTAGTACAACAAGGCTGATATTGTCACCTTACTTATTTAACTTATATGCAGAGTACATCATGCAAAATACCAGGCTAGGTCAGTCAGAAGCTGGAATCAAGACGGCTGGGAGAAATATCAACAACCTCAGATATGCAAATGATACCACTCTAGTGGCAGAAAGCGAAGAGGAACTAAAGAGCCTCTTGATCAGAATGAAAGAGCTGTCTTGACATTCAGCCTTCAAAAAACTAATAAGGCATCTGGTCCCATCACTTAATGGCAAATGGAGTGGGAATAAGTGGAAGCAGTGACAGATTTTATCTTTTGGCCGTCAGAATCACTGTGGCTGAGGATTGCCCCCATGACATTGAAGGCAGTTGCTCCTTGGAAGGAAGGCTATGACAGACCTAGACCGCATATTAAGAAACAGAGACATCACTTTGCTGACAAAGGCCCATAAAGTCAAAGCTATGGATTTTTCAGTAGTCATATATGGATTAGAGTTAGACCATAAAGAAGGCTGAGCACCAAAGATTTGATGCTTTTGTGGTGCTGAAGAGTAGACTCTTGAGAGTCCCTTGGACTGCAGGGAGATCAAGCCAGTCAATTCTAGAGGAAATCAACCCTGACTGATGCTGAAAATGAAGCTCCAGTACTCTGGTCACATGATGCGAAGAGCTGACTCTTTGGAAGAGGCCCTGATGCTGAGAAAGATTGAAGGCAAAAGGAGAGGGGGTGGCACAGGATGACATGGTTAGATAACATTACTGACTCAATGGACATGAATTTGAGCAAACTCCAGGAGATAGTGGAGGATAGAGGAGCCTGGCAGGCTATAGTCCATTGGGTCACACAGAGTTGGACGTTACTTAACCAGTGAAAAACAGCAATAATCATTTGTTAATTCTCTGTTTGATAAGTTTGTTCTTTCCTTAATAGTACACATCCATTTTGTCAGATTTCATCTTTTTTTCCCCTCTTGAAAACTTGAACTGGATTGTCTTCTTTTCTTTCTTGTATTTGATAAGATTTCTTGAAGATCTTGGTCCTGTAGTCCTATCTGAAAGCTGTCCACTTTCCACCAAATCTGAAACAAAGTCCTTTCATCTGAACTTAGGCACTGGGACTCCTATAAAGAGGTGAGGTGTTCTCCATCTCCATAGCTAACTCAGTCAGTAATACCTTTCTGCTTGAATGACCATCATCATCAAAGAACAATATGGAAATAAATGGGGAGTTAGGAATTGTCCATCATCTCTAATAAGGTGTAAGTGAAGGTTTGATAAGTCTTGAGTGTCCTACAACCTAACTTGCGGCCATACAGAATGAAACAAGTGATTTATTTCCTCTGAGCATCAGTAGGAAAACTTCCTCATTGCCAGAAAAGCCCGTGAAGATGCAGGTGCTCCTTAAATTCTGATTTGGCATCTTTCTTAGATTCACAAAAGTGTGATTCTTTCATTTCATGCAAAATTGCACTTGTTCCTAGAAGAAGCAGAGGTAGGAATGACCATTTACATAGGTTTAAACAATCTTTTCTGGGAAATTCATTCTAGTCTCCTAGTCTAAATTCTTATTACTAGAGGTTTGGGTTTATGTCTTCTAGCTCTTTCTTCAGTGAGTTGGGGGACATTTCACAAAAGCTAATATTCTCTCTTAAGTGATACGAGTATACAGCGTATCAATCAAATCTAACCATGGGTAATCTCCTGTGTGCTAAGGATTGTACCCAACACTGGGGAGAGCATGGCCCTTGGATCAGACAACTGCTGTCTTTAAATCCAGAGGTCCAGGTTCTTAATTGTTGCTCAGCCCTGGAAAATGATTATCCTCTTGTGATGAGAGTTTCTTTGTCTGTAAAACAAAACTTTTAAGTTTTATTATGCCTATCAAACTGGATTATCTTTTTTTCAGATTAAAGGATGTTGGGTGAGAACAGTTGTCCCCAAACTTTGCTGCACAGTAGAGTCACCTGGGGATCTTTTTAAAATGCCAGTGGCTGACTCCCAATTCCAAACTTTGTGACTTAATCAGTACAGGGCATGGAGTTTTGAATGCTGCCTGGACGATTCCAGTGCGCAACCAAGTTTGGAAACTGCCGCATCAAAGTCCTAGACAGACAGCGTTGTTGCTGCGGCTGTTGTGCTCAGCCGCGTCAGGCTCTCTGTGACCCCGTGGGCTGTGGCCGGTCAGCCTCCTCTGTCCATGGAATTTTCCAGGCAAGAATCCTGGGATGGGCTGCCATTTCCTACTCTCGAGGATCTTCCTCACCCAGAGGCAGAACCCACGTCTCTAGTGTCTCCTGCACTGGCAGCCGGGTTCCTTGCCACCCCACCACCTGTGGAGGCCTAGATAGACAGCTGGCGTCTATCAGACACGGGCTTCTTCGCCTTTGCTTTCTCTCCCTAGACAGAGAGCCTAACAGTTTCCCAGATGATGCTGGCCATGCGCTCTGGTTCTGTATCTGAATTGAACAGGTTAGGTCATTTTGGCGGGAATCCAAGGCTTGAGCAAGAGAAGTTCCTGCTCTCTTGACTGAAATTCTCACGGAACATCTTTCATGCAAATATGGTCTCTATAGTCAACCCCGAGTTTAGACCTTTGCGTTTCCCAAAGGTCTGCAGACTTCACTGCTTTCTCAAGTCAGGATGTGTTCCTGGTTTTGGTTCCCCACCTCTCTGCTTCCCTTGCCTCCTCTGGCTGGTACCTGTTTCCAGCCCACAAGTCCTCAGCTCAGGCCCAGAGAGCTGCTTTCAGTAGCAGGAGGCTGTGCCTCCCAGCAGGGCATGCAGAGGGAAGGCTGCCCCTGCTTCTGACCCTTGGGTGATTTGCTCTTGGCGAGGTGCTCCCACGAGATACTCTGACTCACCAAGCCCCTGATTTCAACATGAAATGACTCACTTGCCAAACTTCTCATCCCTGAGCCGTGATCTCCAGGACTAGAGAGCTCATCTGTTCTGTTTTAGTGCCAGGGAGTTGCAAAAAGACAAACACCTTTCACGTCCTTGTTCCGACTGGTCCCCGACTTGCACTATCTCACGGTTCGGCTGCTGGGACAAGCTCTCCCTTGTGCTCCGAGCAGCTTCCTCGCCCAACATGGAACTGCTTTCCGGAAGATCCTTCTGTCATTGTCTCAACCTGTGTCTAAAACCCCAGCCACTACACAAGTCGTGGTGCCAGAGATGGGATGCTGGCATCCCATTTGGGTGCAAGCTCCAGAACAGCCTTGGTGGAGAGGCTCCCAGTAGAAATGGGAAGAATTACCTACAGATTTGTCAAAACGCACATACCTCCTCCACACCCACTCTGCTGTATGCTGGTTGGCTGAAGGAGGATGCTAGTATGCTTATTTGGGGGGAGAAAATCCTCCTCTACTTAATCAACTGTCGCATCAGTGACTTTGTCATTGCCATGTCATTAAGAATTACTGATTTAGTTAGTGGTAAAATACACCTGGCTTTATATATCTCTGCTTGATCATTAAACTCATCTGTGCAGCTTTTACAAAATACATATTCCCAGCACACTAAGCTGCTTCAGTCATGTCCAACTCTGTGCAATGCCCTGGACTGTGGCCTGCCCAGATCCTCTGTTCATGGGATTCTCCAGGCATGAATACTGGAGTAGGTAGCAATTCCCTTCTCTAGGGGATCTTCCCGACCCAGGGATTGAACCCATATTGCTTGCGTCTCTTGCATTGGCAGATGGATTGTTTTCTACTAGTACCACCTGGGAAGCCTAACATTCTCGTATCCCACCCCAAATCAACTAAAGCAGAATCTTTTAGAGTAGTGTAAGAAATATTTTTCTTTTAATTTGAGGCTAATTACTTTATAATATTGTGGTGGTTTTTGCCATACATTCACATGAATCAGCCAT
Organism: Antilocapra americana; assembly: GCA_007570785.1. Lineage (NCBI taxonomy): Eukaryota > Metazoa > Chordata > Mammalia > Artiodactyla > Antilocapridae > Antilocapra > Antilocapra americana. Next base: position 3,305,907 of record ML660219.1, on the reverse strand, counting down.
GGGTGCACATGGTTCCCCATCCTGAACCCCCCTCCCACCTCCCTCCCCATCCCATCCCTCAGGGTCATCCCAGTGCACCAGCCCTGAGCACCCTGTCTCCTGCATCAGACCTGGACTGGCGATCTATTTCACATGTGATAATATACATGTTTCAGTGCTATTATCTCAAATCATCCTACCCTCTCCCTCTCCCGCAGAATCCAAAATCTATTCTTTACATCTGTTTCTCTTTTACTGTCTCACATATAGGGTCATTGTTACCATCTTTCTAAATTCAATATATATGCATTAATATACTGTATTGGTGTTTTTCTTTCTGATCTGACTTACTTTGCTCTGTATAATAGGCTCCAGTTTCATCCACCTCATTAGAACTGATTCAAATGCAGTATTTTTAATAGCTGAATAATATTCCATTGTGTATATGTACCACAGCTTTCTTATCCATCCATCTGCCAATGGACATCTAGGTTGTTTCCATGTCTTAGCTATTGTAAACAATGCAGCGATGAACATTGGGGTACACGTGGCTCTTTCAATTCTGGTTTCCTCGGTGTGTATGCCCAGCAGTGGGATTGCTGGGTCATATGGCAGTTCTATTTCCAGCTTTTTAAGGAATCTCCACACTGTTCTCCATAGTGGCTGTACTAGTTTGCCCTCCCACCAACAGTGTAATAGGGTTCCCTTTTCTCCACATCCTCTCCAGCATTTATTGTTGGTAGACTTTTTGATAGCAGCCATTCTGACTGGCATGAGATGGTACTTCATTGTGGTTTTGATTTGCATTTCTCTGATAATGAGTGATGTTGGGCATCTTTTCATGTGTTTGTTAGCCATCTGTATGTCTTCTTCGGAGAAATGTCTCTTTAGTTCTTTTGCCCAGTTTTTGATTGGGTCTCTTATTTTTCTGGAATTGAGCTGCAGGAGTTGCTTGTATATTTTTGAGATTAATTCTTTGTCAGTTGCATCTTCATTTGACAAAAGACTCTTAGGTGATTTTGGAATCAGACAAGGCATTAACAAAGGAGATTAAGAATTAGGTCCTAGGGGCTTCCCTGGTGGCTCAGTAGTAAAGAATCCACCTGCCAATGCGGGAGACACAGGTTCTAACCCTGGTCCAGAAAGATCCGTCATGCCATAGAGCAACTAATTCATGTGCCCCAACTTGCCCTACAGCCTGTGCTCTGCAGTGAGGAGCCGCCTCAGTGAGAAGCCCACGCTCCACAGCGAAGAGTAGCCCCCACTTGCTGCAACAGAGACCCAGCACAGCCAGAATGAATGATTATTTTACAAGGAGAGTCTGGGTTTTAGTCCAAATGGGGGATGAATCGTTATAGAGGCCACAAACCCTGACCCTGCACCTCATACCTCAGGATACTCAGGAATAATAACCAAATATTACCATAATCGAGCACCTGCTCTAGGTGAGTGGGCTTCCCCGGTGGTGCGGTGGTAGAGAAACTACCTGCCAATTCAGGAGACACAGGAGATGTGGGTTCGATCCCTGGGTCAGGAAGATCTCCTGGAGGAGGGCCTGGAGACCCACTCCAGTATTATTGCCTGGAGAATTCCATGGACAGAAGAGCCTGGCAGGTTACCGTCCATAGGGTCACAAGGAGTCAGGCATGACTGAAGCTACTTAGCAAGCATGCATGCGTGTATAGGTAAGAGGTGTACGGGCTGCTTTGCACACATTATTTCATTTAATTCTCACAATAATTTATACAAGAAGTTCAGAGAGATAAAGACTGTATGTGACAAAACCCAGATAGATGATCAGGTCTAATTCTGAAGCTCATGGCTATTTCACATCACATTTTGCCCATGAGTGCTGGATGTGTGACTTAGCAAGGTGCCGCCCTTCTGAAAAATTACGTAAATAGATAACCTATAAGAACCTACTGTATAGCACAGGGGAATAAAGAAGGTACAACCTGTTTGTAGGACATAGTATATTAAGTTAACCATAAAAATTCATTCCAATATACAGTAGGTACAAAAAAAATGTTTGATTCCACTGATACAAGGCACCTAGAATAATCAAATTCATAGACTCAGAAAGTACAGTGGTAGATGTCAGGGGCTGGGGCGGTGGGGAGTGCAAATGGGGATTTAGTGTCTAATGGGACAGAGTTTCAGTTTAGGAAAGTGAAAAATTTGGGAGATGGATGATGGTGAGAGCTGCACAACAATGTAAATTGTCTTAGTGCCACTGAGTTGTACCGTTAAATATAGTTAAAATGGTATGCTTTATATTATGTGATTTTTTCCACAATAAAAAAAAAAACTAGAACACCTCTCTATGGCCTTAGTTTCAAATCAGCAGTTAGCACCTCACCCAGATCCCAGAGATGAGCGCCCCATTAATCACATGAAGGCAAATGAAAACAGCGCCGGTTGCAGGTAAAAGGCCTGGGTGGGGGCTTTCAAGTGGCCCGAAGTTTGTGACCTCTGGTCCTGAGGTCTAGCCACCCATTGTCTCATGGGCAAATGGGGACTCTCAGACCTGGGTTAAGTAGCAAAGAGCCTGAGTCCAGAGTTCGAGGGTGCTGGAGGAGGTGGTTTGGTGATGACAAGGGGCAACTTTAAATTACAATGGGGAAGGCTCGAAAGGATTCTTAGTTTTAATATTTATTTAGTTAGTTGTGGCACATGAGGTTTCCATCGTGATGTGAGAGGTCTTTTGCTTCTGCTGCTGCTGCTGCTGCTAAGTCCCTTCAGTCGTGTCCTACTCTGCACGACCCCATAGACGGCAGCCACCAGGCTCCCCCATCCCTGGGATTCTCTAGGCAAGAACACTGGAGTGGGTTGCCATTGCCTTCTCCAGTGCGGGAAAAGTGAAAAGGGAAAGTGAAGTCGCTCAGTCGAGTCTGACTCCTCGCGACCCCGTGGACCGCAGCCCACCAGGCCCCGCTGTCCATGGGGTTCTCCAGGCGAGAGCACTGGAGCGGGCGCCACTGCCTTCCCCGTCTTTCGTTTCTACACACGCAGTGTCTGGTTATGTCGCACTGGCTCCAAAGTGCTTGGGCTTCAGCAGTTACGGTGCATGGGATTAGTTGCCCTGTAGCATGTAAGGTCTTAGTTCCCTGACCAGGGATCAAACCCTGCACCTCCGGAGTTGCAAGGTGGATTTTGAACCACTGGACCACAGGGAAGTCCCAAGACTTGGAAGGATTCTAGTATAGAAGAAACTGCTTATTCATCCACCAGTGCTTCCCTCCCCGCCCCCTCCCTGATAGCTAGTGTTTCATAAATACACAATCGTGATGCCCTTGAGTGGTATTTTACAGCTGGTCATGGGTCTCATGTGTTGGGCTACCAATGAAAGTAGACCTCTGATGTTGAAATGCCAAGTAGGGACGTACACGATCAGGTGGGCAGATGCTGAATCCAGAGAGGGAGGATTCAGCTAAAGGGAGAAGGGAAGTAGCAAGCAAGGCTGTGGTCCTAGAAGTTGAACAAGCTACTCCAGGGAAGGAATGGTACCGGGCTTGGCCGGGTGTGATGAGCACTGGGCTCAGGGGCCACGGTTGGAGACAGAAGGCCACGAAAGACCTGAAGACCTTCCTGTCACTGTAAATCACAGTGTGCTCTGAATACTGTAATCAGTCCCCACCCTAACTCAATCAGAGTTTCCTGGTTTCCAGGTTTAGGCAGCTGAGCCACAGCTTAACCTCTCTCTGCCACGTGTGCAGGCACATACAGATGTGCACACACACAGCTACTAGATCCCTCCTGGACATCATGCACACTCACTGGATCCCTCACACACACACACACTCACTGGATCCCTCACACACACACACTCACTGGATCCCTTACACACACACACAAACACACACACACTGGGTCCCTCCTACACACACACTCACTGGATCCCTCACACACACACACACACTGGATCCCTCACATACACACACTCTCACCCAGCCAGTACTGTCTAGACTGATCTAGTAGCCTCTGTCCAGAGCCCTCAGGAGCCCTGGAGTAAGTGGAGGTCCAGGACCTCCACAGCTGCGGATGACCTGGAGCCTCATGCTGTTCTCTGTAGCCAGGAGCTTCACTGGGGCTGAAACAAGAGTCTGAGAGGGAAGGACATGTCTTCAGGGAGGCAGCTGTCTATCCAGAAAGGCAGGAGGCAGAGAGTCCTTCCAGCAAAGGACATTCCTCCTTTTTAGCTCATTCCTGGTGTCTTCATTGATCCAGAAACTTAGTCTTAATGGCTCATTTATTGAAAAGTACATCTTCCCTCTGTTGAGGAGATGTTGCCCAATGACAGAGAGACGTTCACAGGGGAGGGTTCTCCTCACACTGCTTTACCTCTTAAAAGGCTCTTATTTTGTTTTAATTAAAAACAGTGAGCACTTACTAGGTGCAAACACATCAAAAAATGTCATTGTGCTGAAGAGATGGGTACAGAGATGTGACGGAAGATTGGGAGGGGAGGGGGAAACAAAGGGAAAAAGAGGCTGATGCCTGAGTTTCAGAGTTAGGCAGAGGGGTTGGAGGCGTGTGGTGACTGAGGCAGCACCCTCCATGTGCAGAAACTGACTTGTCAAAAGGACACTTTCTCGTTGACCCACTCTCTTCCCACCTGGGTCTCCCATCACTCCCCTTTCCCCTGGCTCCCTTGGGCCTCTACTGACCCCTTAGCAATGTGGTCCTTTTTCTCCGTCCCGCTCGCTGCCTCAGTAGAGCCCCACGTTAGCCCACACCGTGACCCTGACACAGATGCGCACAGAACACTTGCATGGAATGGCTCTTCTACCCAAAGAGGAAAATGTAAAGGCCAATTTGGGGCTGCTTTATTTGTTTCTTTCTGTGCATTGTTCCAGAATCAGTATATCTCCCTTACTGTTGCTTATTTTAGAGTCTACATAACTTACTGGCAGAGCCTAGTACACAGTATTCACAAACCAGCAAGCGTTGAGAATGAAGGCAACCTCTGATTATGTTATTCATTATGTTTACGGCCCTGGACCCCAGCGGTTAGAGCTGATTGACAATGGAATGAGCTGCCTTAGAAGCCATTGAGATGCTCATCCCTGGAGGTGTTCAAAAGCAACAGGACAACTGTTATAAATACGGATATCTAAATGTGGGTGGAGAGGATGGATACAGTAGGAGGTTAGATTAAATCCCCTATAAGTCCTGTCAACCTCTCTGATTTTCTGATTGCATAAAAGGGTTTACCCCAGGACTTTATTAAAGCTGGCATCAGCTACAAAAGTTTTGCAGCAAAGATTCTCTGAGGATAATAATTTAATGTAGTTAAATTCTGATAGGCCCTTCTCCCTTAAGTGGAGCCTTCAGTGGGATCCTTTGGTCTTCATTCCAGTTTTTTTCCGCCTTCCAGGTCTTAGAGCAAATGCCTGGCTTACCGCTTCTGAAGGCAAAGCCTTTTGGGCAGGGCTGGATGCTTCTGCCAGAAAAACCACTGGGGCAGCAAAATCAACCTCCTGCTCCTGCCTCTGGGCTGGTTATTTTTCCTCCTTTTTCCTTTCTTTTTTTAAAGGTTTCTTTTATGTGGACCGTTTTTTAAAGTAGTCATTGAATGTGTTACAATATTGCTTCTGTTCTATGTTTTTCGCTTTATTGGTTCAAGGCGTGTGGGATCTTAGCTCCCTCGTGGGGATCAAACCTGCACTGGCTGCACTGGAAAGCCAAGTCTTAAAAACCGCTGGCCTGCCAGGGACGTCCCTTTCTCTTTCTTCTTAAATCTCCTGTGGCACTTTTAACATGAATCCTCAGCATCTTCCTGACTTCTTCCCCAAGGACCATTTGGTCTCAGAGAATGTCAGCTATTTAATGTTAGCCTAAGGAAGCACTTCTCTAAGTGAGAGGAGAGCGACGCTCACCTTCATAGAAGCTTCGGGAGAACAGGTCCTTCTGCTCAAAAAACGCTGCTGCGTGTATTCCTCCTCTTTGGAAAATTTCGATGCACATTAGCATTTTGAGAGTTTAGAGAAATCCTGCACAAAGAAACCTATTTCATTTTGTTAACCTGGACTTACCCAGATTTATTTGACCCTAGACATCTTGTTAGAGAATGCTTTATTTTGGAAGGGAAAGGGGAAACTGACCTATGGCAAACGAGTTGGTATCTAACGTATCTGCCAAGGGAGGCCTGAACAGGGCAGAAGGGTCTCAACATCATTCACCATCTAGGGGAAATAGTCTCCATTTCTGGATGACGTACTGCTTGTATCAACTTCTGCCATGATGCCCACCTCCACCTCCAGGCATGTTGTCACAAATACTGGAGAGCTGGCATTATTATCAGGGTCTTTCGAGAACAGCAATTCCAGGCACCTCCCTCAGTAATCATTACTTTGATGAGCACTGTTGACTTAGCTCCAAGTCACTTTCCAGAACAAGATGACCTTGATCTTCTGGGTCGAACCCAAGTTGTGCCTGCATTTTCCTCTAGGAGAAAGTGTGTTTCATCTACCTCCAGGGCATTTGTTCTGCAGCACCTGGCACAGAAAGATCACGCCTGCCATGGGACGATCCTGGTAACTCACTTGGCAGGAGCCAGGGGCCAGAGGCTCTCTTCACAAATCTCCAAATCAAGTGGCCGTGCAGATGCAAGAGCAGCAGCAGCTGCTTCCGAGGCGAAGGCCGCTCGTCTTCTGCCTTTTATTCTCTTGTTTTTGGAAAACGTCGTAAATGTCTCGGCCACAAAGCGTCGCCTGCCTGGCCGCTCCCTAAGCTTTCCCATGGGACTGTACAGTGTACACCCCATGGTCCGCCAGGCTCCTCCATGGAATTCTCCAGGAAAGAACACTGGAGTGGGTTGCCATGCCCTCCTCCAGGGGATCTTCCAAACCCAGGGGTCACACCCAGGTCTCCTGCATTGCAGGCAGATTCGTTGCCATCTGAGCCACCAGGGAAGCCCACAGAATGTGCCAGGTGCCTTCAAAAGGCTTCCACGTGGAGAGCCAAGTTCTTTTACAAAACGGACTCAGAGTCAAGAGGGTTCTGTTTCTAAATATTCACAAAATCCAAAGTTCCTGCTCTCCAATTCCTGCTGTCTCTACCCAATACAAAGCAGCTATTTTTTTATTAGTTTTGCCATACAATGACATGATAGCACCATGGGTTTACATATGCTCCCCCTCCAGAACCCCCCTCCCTCCTCCCTCCCCCGGGAAATCTCGATGCACCAGCCCCGAGCATCAATCCTGGGCTGGCAATTGATTACACATATGATAATTAACATGTTTCAATGCCATTCTCCCATATCATCCCACCCTTGCCCTCATCCACAGAGTCCATGAGTCTGTTCTATACATCTGCGTTCCTTTTGCCGTCTCGCATGCTGGGTTCTCGTTACTGTCTTTCTAAATTCCATATATATGCGTTAGTATACTGTATTGTTGTTTTCCCTTCTGGCTTACTTCACTCTGGATAATGGGCTCCAGTTCCTTCCACCTGAGTAGAACTGATTCAAATGAATTTTTTTTTAATGCTGAGTAATATTCCATTGTGTATATGTACCACAGCTTTCTTATCCATTCATCAGTTGATGGGCATCTAGGTTGCTTCCATGTCCTGGCTATTGTAAACAATGCATCGATGAACACTGGGGTACACGTGCCTCTTTCAATTCTGGTTTCCTTGGTGTGTATGCCCAGCAGTGGGATTGCTGGGTCATATGGCAGGACTATTTGCAGTTGCACCTAGTATTGTTCTACGAACTGGAGGAGGTTCAGAAGAATAGACAAAATGATGGATCTGACCTTTTGGTTAAATGGTATTCCTAGGTAGATTTGAGGAAGGAGCATTAATTGTCCTGCAATAATTTAGAGTCTCCCCTGAACCATTCCAGATCACCATGAAAGAGACTACATAAGACCTGCCTGGTTAACAGAACTCAGCATCCCCTCCCGATGTTTAATGGGTTCCACACACTTTACCATGTAGCTCAGCCTCTGGTCTTCATTCCCAACCTGGTGTCCCTGGTGTTCCTTATCCCAGTTGAAGGCAACTCTATTCTTTTTTTCAAAACTCGGAGAGCGGCTCCTGAACAGAGGCCAACCAATTTCTGCTGGCAGGTGCACTGGCTCTACTCCCCAAATAGCCAGACTCTAGAACTCTTGTAACCTTCATCTGTTCCACCCACCTGTCTTACCTGCCTCTCTCCTTCACTTCACAGCCACAACAGTCTCCCGGGAGGTTTCTTATGTTCTACCTTTGCCGACCTACAGTCTATCCTCATGCCAGCAGCAAGAGTGATTCTTAAAATGTGAAGTCAGAAAGTGTCATTCCTCTGATCAAAATAGTTCAGTGTCATGCCTTCATTTTCAGGGTAAAAGCCAAAGCCCTCCAGTTATGATTCTCCAGGTCTGTTCCTCCCTCATTACCTCTTTGATCTCATTTGCTATCACTCTCCTCTTCCCTTTTGCTCAGCCATGTTTCCTGCAAAACACCAAGATGGACCATTTGTACTTTGTACTTGCTTGCTGTCACTTCCATCTGGATACCTCTTTTCTCAAGATATCTGCATGGGTCTACGCCTCACTTCCATCACATCTTTGCTTGAGACTCTCTCATCACCTTGAGACAAAGCACTCACTATCTGCCCACTCTGTCTTATTTTTCTAGCACTTAACACCATTAGCCATAGTTTGTAGTTTATATTCTCCCCTCCTTCCCCACTAGCATCTAAGCTCCTTAGGATGGGGACATTGTCCATTTCATGGAACAGAATAAGATACATAAAAGGCATGCAACAAATACTCACTGAATGAAGGAACCAAAGAGTTGTAACATTCATTATACATATATTAATATACCACCTATGAGGCAGGTGCTCCATATATTATTTCACCCAACTTTCACAGCTTCCCAAAGAGCTAGATATTATCATTGCATGCACACACACACACACACACACACACACACACACACACACACACACACACAGGCCCACACACACCGTGAGAAAACTGAGAAAGAAAGGTTAAATAACCATATTTAATTAGCAACTGTCACATCAGATTTGGAACACATACCTACCTCCCTCATTACTCCAGGCTCCTGACCCTTCTACTGCTTTCCTTTGAATCACCCATGTAATCAGGGCTACAAGGATTCAAAGAAAATAGAAATAGTTTGTCGTGAAGAAGGAACTGGGAAAGAATCACCCAGGAGCTAGAATTTGAGATGGATCTTGGCAGATGAAGAAGTTTCTAGTAGGTAGACAGAAAGAGGTAGCGTTCCAAACAAGAGTTGGAATATGAGAGATATGAAGCAGGACAATTCAAAATTTGCTCATCCAAGAGTGACTTAAGAGGGTAGCATACTCACCCCAGCTTGCCCAGGAACTTCCTGGATTTAGCACCAAAAGTCCTGTGTCCTGGGAACCCCTTCCACTGTGGGCAAACTAGGACAGAGGCCCACCCTATGTGACAAACATATCAGCTTTAATAGAATGGAGTGCTTGTGTGCATGTCGAGGAAATGTTGAGAGTAGAGGCGACAAAGAGCTTTGGGGCTGGGGGAACAAGCCTGGAGCTCAGGGTGCGGGTAAGGGGAAGCCTTTGGAGGTTTTCGAGTGGCAGTTGATGAATGGAAACAGGCGCCCGCACGAAGCAGTGGTGGTAAAACACAGCCTTGTGTGCAGTGGCCCAAGGATGCCAGGGCAGCTGACAGTAGAGGGACGTTGATCAAGGCTCACCTACCCCAGGCCGTTTCAGACAGCTGCTGCCTCTTGAAGCTGACATCTCTCCATCTTGTTTGAACTTTTCAATCCTTGGGAACACCTAATGCCAGCGGCGGCTCCTGGAGGAGGATAGAGGTCTTCCATGCCTTGGCATCCGAGGGCAGTTTATGAGCCTTGGGGACCCAGGGAAGGCCCCTGTCTTGGGTCCACTTCACACATTCCCATTCCCTCAAATTCCTCTTTCCTCAGGCATGGACATACAAGCCTCGTTTCTCTAGAGTGGCTGGGCTTGGGGTCAGATCTTAAGCACTCTGTATCAGCACTTCCTCATCTCTTTTGAGAGTTCTATACTTATTTAGTAAAATGTCCTTCTTGAAACAAAAGTGAGCACAGTGACTACTGAAATACAAGGTGAAAAAAAGAAGTACCTAGGAGCCTATGATGGCTTTTACCCTTGGAGAGATCCAGGGTCATCTACGCAAATCGCACAAAAGGCAGTGATGCTGGAGAAAACCACCAAAGTAAACACACGATAGCTTTCTCCTCAGTGTGGTTTAATGTCAAGTACAACAGTGTAGCCATCAGAGGTCCTCAGCACTTCATGAACTAAATGGAGTGGGACCGAAGGCTTCAAGCAAAGTGCTGCTCAACCAGGAAAAGCCAAGCAGGATCCTGGTAGAGCTGGAAATCGTCAGTGGCTTCCACAGGTATTCCGTCAACACACACTCACACACACACACACACACTCACACTCACATACACACTCACACACACACTCATACTCACACACTCACACTCGCACACACTTGTTTCTTCTTTTCAGTCTCCAGGACATATAAAGGAATTTTGTCTTAAAAATACAAATTTCCCCAGAAATAACTGGCCTCCGTACCTAGGAAATTGCCCCCAGTTCTCTTCTGGACTACAGTCAGATTTTACCTAAAGGTCAGAACACTCAGCCCTTCCTAGCTCTTCCCTGGTGGCTCAGACCATAAAGAATCTGCCTGTAGTGCAGGAGATGTGTGTCCGATCCCTGGGTCAGGAAGACCCCCTGGAGGAGGGAAAGGTTACCCACGCCAGTACTCCTGCCTGGAGAATCCCATGGACAGAGTTGCCTGGTGGGCTACAGTCCATGGGGTCAAAAAAAGTCGGACACGACTGAGTGACTAACGCCCAGAACATTCAGCCCTTCCCAGCTCTACCTCCAGCTTAGTTTTCCAGCTGAGTAGGAGCCAGTGCCCTATCACTGCAGCTGAAAGGAAGCTCTTTCCACGGAAGCACAGTCTACACAAGGAGAAGGACAGGAGTCGGCCAGGCTTGTCCTCCATCCCATCATGCTTTCTGAGGCAATAAGTATGGAAACAGAAAAGAGAGGCTCTGCGTTGTATTACACTCCACAGTCACAAAGCAGGTGAAACTGTCCCTTTCTTCTGCTTTCTGTGTATTTTCTCCCCATTTCAGTGTTGCTAATTTGGATTCAGATGGAGCTGGATTCAGTTCTGGATGCTTCAGTTACTACTTGTGTGAACTGAAAATTTTACCTTATTTCTAAACTTAAGTTTATTCACCTATGAAATAGGGAAACCTCTTTCCTGGTAACTTGAACGTTGCCCCCAAATTGTTGTAAGAAATCATATACAAAATGCTTAATGCAGAGCCTAGTAAATAGTAAGAGGCCAGACAAGGCAAATTGAATTATTATTCAGCCTCTCTCTTTATCTTCTTGCTTCCTCTGTTGCTTCCCTCTCCTGCTCACTCATTTCACACCCGAAGATCAACTCCCAGCTCTAAGAGGACAAAAACGATGCCTGCTTTCACCTGTCATTCATTGAATTTCTAGACGGGCTGCTTCCCAGAGCCACTCTGAGAAACTTAACTGGATTTCAAATTTAAAACCGTTTCACACTCCTGTGTAGCTTAGACATCATTTTGAACCTGGGAAATTTAAAAAAAAATTTTTTTTTAAGGTGGATATATGTTTTAGAAGCTCACTAGTTCTCTCGGATGCCAAAAGGCTCTTTGGTAAGAATACTGTGACAAGTTAAGTGTAAATGAACCAGAAACAGAGATTGAATTCCCCCTGAAACACTCCTGGGTGTGGAAATGAAGGAAAAAGCAATGGAAGATGCCTCCCTGTTTTGTAATGCTTCATGCAGCTGGCTTTCCTTAAGGATGCCAGCTGAGCTGTGGGGAGAGCCGGGCTGGCTCAGCGGGCCTCTGGGGTACCCTGCAGTCAGGGGGTTACTTACCTCCTGGGGTTGGGCAGCAGAGGTGATTTGATGGGAGAAATGTTCACTCCAACTGCTCTTCCGGCAAATCTCCTCTCTGGGGACCTCCAGCTGGCACCTTTCACCGTTGTTAAATTCACATAAGATAAAAGCGACACCAGGCAAATGACAAGGGAAGCGCCATTAAGGAGTGAGCGTCAGCAGTGACTGACAGGCAGGCTCTGCTAAACAAATGCTCTGCTGAGAGCCTCAGAGTTATTTGGGTCATGAGAATCAGCCAGACCAGTACATGGGATGCAAACCCAGCCCACAGGACTCGGCCCTCTGCTTCTGGAGCCTCAGCCTCCAGCCGGGCACCCACGCTCCACCAGCCCTCTACCCTGGAACAGCGTCAGCGCCCACCAGAGAGCTCAGTGGCGCCTGGAGAGGGTGGTGCCTGTAGGTGGTGGGCCAGGAGCCCAGAATGGTAGCAACCCATGCACCAGGTAATGAGGCGGGAGAGGAGGACAATTTAGCAAAGCATGAGGGCGCATAGTCTGTCAGGTCTCTCCTCCTGCTGTTTCTCAGTCTGAGCTTAAAATCCTATCGGCCAGCGCTTCCCTGGTGGTCCGCTGGGTAAGGATTTGCTTTGCCATGGGTATTGCTCTTCATCCCGTTCGTGATACCCCTGTCTTGCTGTATCTCACTGTGCGCACTGTTCGCTGAACCCAGGGTGGGCAGGCGTGAGCTGAGAGGCTGGCAGGGCACTCGAGGAGCCGCAGGAACTACAGACGCGTTTATTCTCCGCTGGCTGATGCAGAAGCCGCAGCAGCAGCCGTAGCATAACCTGATGCAACACGTCTCTCTGCTGGCTGGCCCAGCAGCGGCAGCGTAGACCGGCTCCAGCCTCTCCTCTCGTGGCTGACCCAACGGACGCAGCCGTGATGCAGCAGTGAAGCCGCTGCTTTCTGGGTGCAGCACACGCAGCCGAAGCGCACAACCCGCGGCCAAGCAAGGCCTCGAGAAGGGCATGCACCGCGCTACCCGTGATCTCAGCTGTTACATGGTCATCATTTACAAAACGTGGGGCAAGACAGCCTGAAGACGCCGTCTTGGCTAATTTGCTCCTTCTCTACACCGTGCGGGGGACCTGGGCTTGATCTGCGGTCAGGGAACCAAGATCCCACGTGTCACAGAGGCGCAGCCAAGTCTGTGCACCATAGCTAGCTGTGTGGTGCCACATGAAAGATGCCGTATGACGCGATGGAAACCCCACGTGCTGCATCGAAGACGCAACACAGCCTAACAAATGAACAAATGCTTAGAACATCATATGGGCCATCGGAACCACAGACCAGTAGATCCATGGGGGCCCCCGCTCAGATATGCTTACCACCCAACTGCGCTCAGGGCAGGAATCCTGCAACACTGGGTCTTATTGAATTGCTTGCTTCATCAGTAACTGAGGTGATTTCTTGTACTGGAAAGTATTTGAAGAGAACAGTGACAACAACAAGAAGCCACAAGGAGAAAGAAAGATGGTAGTCACACAGAAAGTCCGCAATTGTTAACACATTGTTGGAAGGTCTCAGAAGCCAGAACACGATTCCTAGCCAGTCCTGCTGTATCACAGTGTGAGAGCTTGGCAGAGTTACGTATCTCCTCTGTGCTTTTGGTCTCCTCATCTGTAAAATAAAGTATGGAAGCACTTAGGAGAGGGCCCAGGGCGCTGCAAAGACTAAAGAGATGTTAGCTGTTTTCATGCAGCGGTTCCCCCCAATCTGTGACTGCGGTGGCAGTTACACTAGATTCGGGGTTCCCTGCCTGGGCAGATTTGCCTCCAGCGGACGTTTGACAATATCCGGCAGCGTTTTTGGTCACAAGTTGAGAGGTGACTATTGTCCTCTAGCGGATGGCGGTCAGGACTGTTACTAAACGTCCGACACTGCACAGCGAGCCCCTGATAACAAAGAACCCTCTGGCCTCAGAGGTCAGTAGTGTTGCCTCGGGTTAAGACACAAACTGTGACAAGTCCCAGCCCTCACCTACTCAGCCTGAGCTACAGCTCTGCTCGGGGCATGTCTTAGTATTTTCCGGGGACGATGGTGATGATGTATCTCACGTATGCTTGGGAACTCACCTCTCCACCTGTGAGTCCCAGCCTCATCTCCACCTATGAAGTGGCTGCCCTCCATGTGATGACTCCTCTGCGGGGGCCACCAGAACTGAGTCGGAGGCTGGGGACAGGGTGGACCGCTGGCTTCCTGCCACCCCTCTGAGACTTTGTTACCTAGCTGACGTCTTAGAGAGAGATCGCTGAGCGCTCAGAGGCTGCCGATTGTTACCAACATAGCCTTCAGCTTCTTAATTTTTTCTCAGTTGAGTCTCAAAACCAGAGTCTCTGGCTGGGTTTTGGAATAGAGTCCATGTCATTGAGATCATCCTCATCTCATCTTCTTGGGTATCTCCGTCACCAGCCTTCCTTCAGTTCAAAGCATAAAGATCTCATGCATTATCATATCTGTTCATCAGCTCATACAAACAGTCTCTTAGAAGCAGGAAGCCAAAGGTGCCCATTGCTCAGCAGTATTCTTGCTGGCACACATGAACTTCTAGATAAATAACTTTAAAACAAACTGTAATTTTGCATTTAGGCCTAAACCTTTCACTAAACAAAATAGCATTAATACATCCAGATACCACTAAATAACCTTCCACCCCTCAGTTTTACCAACTATATAGAATTCCATCTCATTGTCATGTAACATCTTTGAGCCCATCACCATTTTATTAGACATTGCTGTTTTTGCCTAATATTAAAAATCACAAGATAATGTAGCACTGAATATCTTAACAAGGCATCTTTATTGCTTTCCCAGTTATTTTCTTAGTACATTTCTAGAATATAATCGAAGGGCTTTGATACCTATTGGAGAAGAAAAGACTTGAGGCCTTTGTCTTAGGCAACGGTGTCTGCCCGTCGTGAGGACGTCTGTGTGTGTGTGTGCACGCACGCACGCTCAGTTGTGTCCGACTCTTTGTGACCCCATGGACTGTAGCCCTCCAGGTGTCTGTGCATAGAATTTTCCAGGGAAGAATACTTGAGCAGGTTGCCATTTTCTTCTCCAGGCATCGGAACAGCAGTTCAATATTCAAAATGGCTGAGAAAGTTAAGTCCTTTAGTTGTTGGAACATTCTGGTTAGCTGAGAATTTTTATCCACTAATATCATATGTGGAAGGATTATTTTAAATAACATACTTAATGCTAATTTACTCAGAACAAAATTCCATCTTGCTTTAATAATTCAAAAGGCACTCACGGCGCTTCGAGGTCATTAATATAACCTTACTTCTCAGTGTGGAATTTCAGATGATGTATGTAAAAAGCTCTTTGTAAGTGGCAAAAACTATAGAAATATGAAGGCTTATGATTTAAATTTTTAAATAGAAATTTCATTAACCCAATTCATCAAGAAATGACATGCCTTGAACATTTCTTTTTTGGAGAACACCTTGATATTTGTTTACAGGTGACTTTCCTGATAAAAGCAAAATAAAGAATGCGTAAGAATTCCCATTGCTTCAGGTTCTTTTCATTATGTCCCAGATGAATATGTTTGAGTACAATTTTGGTATCTCAAAACACCATTCAGTCATAATTTTTTCCAGTATGCCCCCAATGGTAAGTTTAGGATGGTAATAACAGAGAAGCACCACAGTGAAGGAAGAAGTCCTTTCCACTATCTCTACCTTTGTCAAGTGAGGACTCTGTCGGTAGAGCCATCGTCACCCTTAACTACCTCTTGTAGCCATGACCTTGGGTAAGTCAATTGCTCTTTCTGGAACACATTTTCTTCATAACGAAAAGGTACTTACTTCGAAGATCTCTTTAAGCTCTAAAATGTCTATGATTTTGTGACTTGGCTCTCTCTTTTGAAGGATTTGGAATTCAATTTTCTTGAAGAATTCTTGAGCTAAAGAAGGCATTTTTTCTTAGATAGCAGGATGCTGAGTGCAACTTTCCTCAGTATCCTGGAATGTTGGCTCAAACTCCAAAGCTAAGAACGATAGATGAGAAATAACTCCTCACTTAAAGAGAGGAAATAGACACGTCTTGCTAAAAGGTGCTCAAGGGAAGCAGCCTCTCTCCAGCAGTGAATATGAGACACATGCAGAGGTTCAAATGGATGACTTAGAGATTCACTAAAAGAAGGTTTTAGACTAGCACGGTAGACAGTGATATCTCTTATCCATTTACTTTCCTTTTCCAGTTGCCTTCCTCCAGATCAACTAATGAGGACCCAAGAGAAATACGCATGGAGACTGAGGGTGCTGTGAGAAGTGGGAAAAGGTCTGTCAATGACCCACTGGATATTTTGGAAGTATAGAGGGCTGCAGGGCAGAAGGAAAGAGATGCAGCAAAAGGGTCTAGGAGGGTCCTCGGAAGGCATCTTTGAGACTGTATGTGAAACTCATGACCATTGCCTGCTCTCCTCCTAGAATTCATAACACTGCAGACCAGCTGGTACCACGCACAGTGGTAAGCTCAGGAGAGAGGACAATAGCAGGTGGCCAGCTATGCTACCACTCTGTGGTCTGGCATGGATGAATGAGTGTCCTATGACCAAGGGGGTCCTGTGGAAACTCCCTGGGCTTGAATTACCTTACAAGAAGGCTTCCCTCGTAGCTCAGCAGGTAAAGAATCTGCCTGCAATGTAGCAGACCCCAGTTCAATTCCTGGGTTGGTAAGATTCCCTTGGAGAAGGGATAGGCTACCCACTCCAGCATTCTTGGACTTCACTGGTGGCTCAGCTGGTAAAGAATGTGTGCACAGTGTGGGAGACCTGGGTTCGATCCCTGGGTTGGGAAGATCCCTGGGAGAAGGGAACAGTTACCCACTCCAGTATTCTGGCCTGGAGAATCCCATGGACTGTATAGTCCATGGGGTTGCAAAGAGTTGGACATGATGGTGATTTTCACATTGCTTCCCCCAATGGCTCAGCTGGTAAAGAACCTGCCTGCCAATACAGGAGATACAAGAGACTCGAGTTCGATCCCTGGGTCAGGAAGATCCCCTGGAGAAGAAAAAGGCAATCCACTCCAGTATTCTTGCCTGAAGAACTCCATGGACAGAGGAGACTGGCGGCTACAGTCCGTGGGGTCACAAAGAGTCAGACACGACCCAGTGTGTGCACACGGGGAGAGTACTTCAGGAGCGAGAGCTACGGAGGGAACCACCTCGGCCGTCAGGTTAGTCAACAGAGGTTTACCGCGGCCCCAGTGACATGGGAGTCTGCTCCTCGTCAACTGACCTCCTTCCCCTGCTCAGACCTCAGGCTGTCCACAAGACAAAACAGGGACGTGGCAGACAAGGCATGAAGAGCAAAGACTGAACCATTCCCGCTTCCGGCTGTGGGGTCTCAAGGCGTGAGGTAGGCATGGATCATGTTCAGATTTTTCTCACTACCTGTCGTGAACCTTCCTCTATACAACTAACGATGAAATTCCATAGTAAAACAGCAATCAGCCAATGCAATTTCATCGTTAGATATATAGAGGAAGATTCATGACAAGGTAGTAAGAAAAATCTAGACATAAAGTTGTTGGTTTCAGGGAATTTCTTCTTCAGATATGTAAAACATTTAACAAACTAGAAATGAATATTCTTTATTGATACCTATAAAAGCCATGTAGAAAGAAATCTATATTTTTCAAAGAAATTACTTTTAAAATTGGGCCTGTGGAAAGAAATAGCCTTCAAAAACAGACAGACTCAGGTTAAATTCTTTGCCCTACTTCTTACTCGGAGAAGGCAATGACACCCCACTCCAGTACTCTTGCCTGGAAGATCCCATGGACGGAGGAGCCTGGTAGGCTGAAGTCCACGGGGTCACAAAGAGTCAGACACAACTGAGCGACTTCACTTTCACTTTTCCCTTTCCTGCATTGGAGAAGGAAATGGCAACCCACTCCAGTGTTCTTGCCTGGGGAATCCCAGGGACAGGGGAGCCTGGTGGGCTGCCGTCTACGGGGTCGCACAGAGTCGGACACGACTGAGTGACTTAGCGGCAGCAGCAGCCACTTCTTACTATGTATGTTACCTAAAACAAATCATCTAGTCCATCTGAGCTTCAGTTTCTTCATTTCCTCTGTAAAATGGGACTCCTAATATTTATCTCACTGAACTGTAGGGGTTAAATGAAGTCACATGGACTATGCACTGACTCAGAGTACAGTCAGTAAATTTTTATTCTGCCTTCCCTATTTCTAGTCCTGAAATAACCTTGACTAACTTCATTTATTCTAGTTTGAAGAAATAAAGAATCTGCTTCACCTGTTCTGTATCATACACCTCCTTAAATACTCACTATTAGCAGCTTGGGGACACTCTTAATACCCTTTACTTTGTTCATATAAGCACTTATATATTACTCTGAAATTTGCATTTTTCCTCTTAAATTATATATTTGGACACATCTCAGGGCAATACACACAACTCATGTTTATTCTCTAGAATGGCTTATGAAACATTCCGTAACTCAATATTCCTATTTTAATTTCTCCTTTTCATTGATGTTCAGGTTGCTTTCAACTGGTTGCAGTGATAATGAATGCCATGACCCCTCACATACGGGAATCATATGCGCTGGGGTCTGCTTTCCCCAATCTGGACTCCCCGTAGAGCGACTGCAGAGGCAAAGAATGTGTGTATTTTAATGATAAAATATATTGACCTATATTGAAAATGCATTAGGTAAATTCATTATGCAAAAAAACCAAAACAACAACAAAAAAACTAGCAAACAACTCCAACAGACTTTGGTGAATTCTTCTGTAAAGTGAAAACAACTTTCTATCTAAGAAGATTTTAATTTATTTGGGAAATTCAAAACCTCGGAGACGGCTTTTTTTTTTTGGACCGAGGGAAATCTCTGTGCCAGAAAGGGTATGGTAAATGGCTCAAGGAAAGTTTAATAATGTATTGTCAATTTAGCATTCAAAGCAGGACTCCAGTTCTCTGAATAATTTCTTTCCCTCTGGCCACTGGCCTTTGTGAGAGGGATGTGAGCTACCGGCTGCACCAGAACCCGCTCCTGCCGCCCCCGTGCAGGCTCTCCCCATCTAGAAGCAAGTCTAGTCTCTGGGTCACAGGAAAGTCACATGTCACAGACTAGCAGCTTTTCTCTGCCATCACTCTTTATTATCCAAGGGTATGGCTGAGATCCGGTCATCTTTACCTCTCGGGGGGTTGGAAGCCTCAGCAGCTTCTTTCCCTCTCTCTTTCCTTTTCTATATTCCTCCACTTTGGTCACGGCCTTTTAGGAAGATGCTCAGTGAGGCTCAGAATTGTCTGACCCTTTGGAGACCTGGATTCCAATCCTGGTGATGTCAACACCACCAAGACCACTGGAGGGAGACTCTGAATCTGCATTAACTCTAGCGACTGCGGGGTGGGCTCAGTCATGGAGCTGGGGTGTCATTTTGCAAAAGATTCATCAAAAATCATTGTCCTTTCTGCCTTCCTGTGAGCATGAGGAGCTAACATTTTGGAAGTGATTTTTCTTAGTTTTCCTCTTTCATAATGATAACAACGATAATATTCTTGTGAATGCTTCCTATGTACCAAGTTCTCTGGGAAGCACTTTGTATAAATGTATACATTTATACATTATCTTGTTTGATCCTTAACAACAACCAGTTTGCTTGTTGCTGTTGTGTCCAACTCTTTGTGACCCCATGGACTGTATCCTGCCAGTCTCCTCTGTCCATGGAATTCTCCAGGCAAGAATGCTGGAGTGGGCTGCCATTCCCTTCTCCAGGGGATCTTCCCAACCCAGGGATCGAACCCAGGTCTCCTGCATTGCAGGCAGTTCTTTATAGTCTGAGACACCGGGGAAGATCCATTCTTGGTTGAGGAAAATCATATTCAAGAACATTGCATAACTTTTACAGTGTATCACAACTGTAAATAGTAAAGTTTAATTAGAACCATCTTTTTTTGAAAACCATGTCTTAATAGGACCATGTTATAATAACAAGTCCCCAGTAGAATTAATATAGGTAGAATAAGGTGGGACTGGATTTCTCTAGTTATCTTGGCCAGGGATGTCATGGGGCGATGTTTCCCTTACACACATAGTTAGGCAGAAGTGTTGCAGGGTAAAAATAGTAACACGGCCAATATGCATCATACAAATTATACTGCTGAAGAATAAATTTAAAAGGCATTAAAAATTCAACTTTCTATGATAAGACTGTAATAGCAAGTTATTTCTGATTATTTACAATGAACTTCAATATCTTGTGGGGTCTTGGGATCAGAGAAATTCAGATACTCAAAAGTAGGGAAGACTTCGGTCTTTTTTACCCTCTTACTTGACTCTTAATTCTCTTATTCTGTATTCTTGAGATGTGTAATAGATCATCTATTTGGAGTTCATGAGCAATAGCACTCTTGATCCAACAGGACACAAAGAGCCACATAAGTAGACAGACAATTACAATCACATGTGGTGAATGTGGTAAAAGACGTATGTACGAGTTACTAGGCAGTGTAAAAAGGGAACCAGCTGGGATGGAGGGGGATTCAAAAGAGGCTTCTGAGGGAATATGAGAGCGTGTTGGCTCTTGAAGTGAGGCTGGCAACAAAGAGGGGTAGTAGAGGCGTGAATGGAGATAATCCAGATAGCTGGAAGAGGGCAGAGGTGTTCATTAGTCAGCAAGCGGGTGAGGCGTGTTACAGGCATCCAGGGTGGCTGGAGTGCAGACTGTGGGTCAAGGAATGTTGACAGATAGGACAAGAACTACACTGGAAAAGTCTATCCCATGCTGACGAGTTAGGATTTTATACTGAAGATGAAAGGAATCGTTGATGATTTTTGAGGGAGAAACATTCCATGAACTGAGGAGCCTGGCAGGCTATGGTCCATAGGGTCTCAAAGAGTTGGACACGACTGAAGCAACTTAGCGTGTGTACAGAATGAATCAAATCTGCATTTTCTAACGAGCACCAAAGGGCAGCAGTGTGGGTGATGGGTTAGAAGAGGATAACAATGGAGTCTGGGAGACCATGAGGGAGCTGGGAGGAGGGACTTGACAAAGAGGACAATGAGGGAGGCTAGGTAACAGTAGATTCCATCCCTACTTAGTGATTAAATAATAAGAATTTGATAGTAACGTGCATGTACTATGGGTAGATAATGAGAGAAGTAATGGATACTCAAGGTTCTAGCTTGGGTACCTTGGTACATAAGGCAGAAGAACCCAGTAAGAAGCAGAGCAAAGTCTATCCCATCACAGACAAACTGTAGTTATAAAACAGTTCTTTTTGTATTGATCTGGTAACTACTACCCTTTAACACTCTCTGCATTGGTCATAGTCTGTTCTTCATCTTTTCAAAGAAAAATGAACATTATTTTGTAAATGCACTAAGTTGCTAATAAATACTCATAATTGACAGACATTAAAAAACAGATTTTATTATCACTCTCTCTGTATATATGTATTTATTGATATATATATATGTTCATCTCTGAGCTCCTATGAAAGCAAGAATTATATAACTCCAAGGGTTCAATAACCTCAGATATGCAGATGACACCACCCTTATGGCAGAAAGTGAAGAAGAACTAAAGAGACTCTTGATGAAAGTGAAAGAAGAGAGTGAAAAAATTGGCTTAAAGCTCAACATTCAGAAAACTAAGATCATGGCATCCAGTCCCATCATTTCATGGCAAATAGATGGGGAAACAGTGGAAACAATGGCTGACTTTATTTTTCTGGGCTCCAAAATCACTGCAGATGGTGATTGCAGCAATGAGTTTAAAAGACGCTTATTCCTTGGAAGGAAAGTTATGATCAACCTTTAATAGACAGCATATTAAAAAGCAGAGACATTACTTTGCCAACAAAGGTCCATCTAGTCAAGGCTATGGTTTTTCCAGTGGTCATGTATGGATGTGAGAGTTGGATGGTGAAGAAAGCTGAGCGCCGAAAAATTGATGCTTTTAAACCGTGGTGTTGGAGAAGATTCTTGAGAGTCCCTTGGACTGCAAGGAGATCAGTCCTGGGTGTTCATTGGAAGGACTGATGTTGACGCTGAAACTCCAATACTTTAGCCACCTGAGTGAAGAGCTGACTCGTTGGAAAAGACCCTGATGCTTGGAAGGATTGAGGGCGGGAGAAGAAGGGGAGGACAGAGGATGAGATGGTTGGATGGCATCACCGACTCAATGGGTTTGGGTGGACTCCGGGAGTTGGTGATGGACAGGGAGGCCTGGCGTGCTGTGGTTCATGGGGTCGCAAAGAGTCAGACGTGACTGAGCAACTGAACTGAACTGAACTGAAGGGTTCATTCCTCTGAATATGCTTAATATCTGAAAAATAAGGTTACCTTCTGAGATTTTATAAGAAATAAAAAAAAAAGTTCAGCCAGAACATACAATCAGAGGCAATGGATAAACTGTGAAAAAAGTAATTGCACCTCATCCTTCCCCTCCAGTCACTGGCCTTTTCATTGCTGGGTGTTATATGTATTACCATTTATTCCAGCATAATGACTACGAGGCTGACTGAAGTTCTGTTCCTGATATGATGCTCCTGTTTTACAAAAAACCCTTGGGATGAGAGAATCAAATATAGAATTTGCTGAAGGGCACAAATATCAGCAGTATTCAGCTATCCAAATCCAACCTTTTGACATTTGGCTAAATCCAGGATGTCAAAGATGTCATTCACCTTCGATGACAACTATTCCTAATTTTTTTTTTCCTATCCAGACTGTTTTCAAAGGAAGTATATCTTTTGACTCGGTCAGTTACAAAACTCCACTCAAGGAAGCTACATGAAGAATGAAATGGTTCTGTATAAAGACACAGTATGTGAAGGTTATACTCATTCCTGGTTGTGCCAACATGCCTCACTTGTAAAAACTCTGTAATGTCAAGCAGCACAGCATTTTCTTCCTTTCATGCAGATCTTTATTTGGATAGCCAAGTTACAAAAATGTCTTACTTTAATAGGAATATGTGCAGGTATTTCTTGTGCTTATATTGAGCTTATACAATTTTTCATCCCCTTCATGGATCACATCTTGTCGTAGTGAAGGGGCTTGCATAACTCAGTGATGCTATGATACATGGCATGTACAACCACCCAAGATGGACAGGTCATAGTGAAGAGTTCTAACAAAACATGGTCCACTGAGGGAGAAAATGGCAACCCACTCCAGTACTCTTGCCTAGAGAACCCCATGAACAGTATGAAAATGCAAAATGATATGACACTGGAAGATCAGGTCCCCAGGTAGAAAGATGTTCAATATGCTACTGAGGAAGAGCAGAGGGCAATTACTAACAGCTCCAGAAAGAGTGAAGTGGTGGGACCAAGGTGGAAATGATGCTCAGTTGTGGATGTGTCTGGTGGTGAAAGTAAGGTCTGATGCTGTAAGGAATATTATTGCATAGGAACCTGGAATTTTATGTCCACAAATCAAGATACACTGCATGTGATCAAGCAGGAGATGGCAAGAGTGAACATCAACATCTTAGGAGTCAGTGAACTAAAATGGATGGGAATGGGTGAATTTAATTCAAATGACCATAATATCTACTACTGTAGGCAAGAATCCATTAGGAAAAATGGAATAGACCTCATAGTCAACCAAAAAATTTGAAATGCAGTACTCGAGTAGAACCTCAAAAATGACAGAATGATCTGGATTCATTCCAAGACAAACCACTCAGTATCACAGTAATCCAAGTCTATGCCCCAACCATTGATATTGAAGAAGCTGAATATGACTAATTCTAAGACAACCTACAACACTATCTAGAACTAACACCAGAAAAGCATGTCCTTTTCATCATAGAGGGTTGGAATGCAAAAGTAGGAAGTCAAGAGATATCCAGAATAATAGGCAAGTTTGGCATTGGAGTACAAAATGAAGCAGGGCAAAGGCTGACAGAGTTTTGTCAAGAGAACACGCTGGTCAAAGTAAACACCCTTCCCAACAACCCAAGAGATGACTCTGTACTTGGACATCATCATCTGGTCAACACAGAAATCGGATTGATTATATTCTTTGCAGCTGAAGATGGAGAAGCTCAGTGTAATCAGCAAAGACAAGACCTTTAGTTGACTGTGGCTCAGACCATGAGCTCCTAACTGCAAAATTCAGGCTTAAATTGAAGAAAGTAGGGAAAACCACTAGGCCATTCAGGTATGACCTAAGTAAAACCCCTTATGATTATACAATAGATATGATGAATAGACTCAAAGGATTAGATATGGTAGACAGCGTGCTTGAATAACTGTGGGTAGAGGTTTCTAACACTGTACAGGAGGCAACGACTAAAACCATTCCAAAGAAAAAGAAATTCAAGAAGGCAGAATGACTGTCTGAGGACTCAAATAGCTGAGGAAAGAAGAGAAGCAAAAGGCAAGTGTGAAAGGGAAAGAAATACCCAACTGAATGCAGAGTTCCAGATAACAGTAAAGAGGAATAAGGATATCTTCTTCAGGGAAAGGTGCAAAGAAATAGAGGAAAGCAATAGAATGATAAAAACTAGCGATCTTGTCAAGAAAATCAGAGATATCAAAGCAATGTTTCATGCAAGGATGGGCACAATCAAGGAGAGAAACAGTAAGGACCTAACAGAAACAGATGAGATTAAAAAAAGGTGGCAAGAATATGCAGCAGAATTATACAAAACATATCTTAATGACCTGGATAACCATAATGATGTGGTTACTCACCTAGAGCCAGACACCCTGGAGTATGAAGTTAAGTGGGCCTTAGGAAGCATTACTATAAACAAAGCTTGTGGAGGTGATGGAATTCAAGCTGTAATGCTATTAAAATCCTACAGGATGATGCTGTTAAAGTGCTGCACTCAATATGTCAGCAAATTTGGAAAACTTAGAAGTGGCTACAGGACCAGAGAAGGTCAGTGTTCATTCCAATCCCAAAGAAGGGCAATACCAAAGAATGTTCAAACTACTATATAATTGTACTCATGGCTTAGAGGTCTAAGGCTCCAGTCTCCCCTGCAGTGTGGGTTTGAATCCCATCACTGCTGATCCTTTTAGGACTTCCCTGTAGCTCAAACGGTAAAGAAACTGCCTGTGATGCAGGAGACCAGGGTTTGATCCCTGGAGAAGGGAATGGTAATCCACTCCAGTATTCTTGCCTGGAGAATCCCAGAGACAGAGAAGCCTGGCGGGCCACAGTACGTGGGGTCACAAAGAGTCGAACATGACTGAGCGACTAACACACACACATTTCACATGCTAGCCAGCTTATGCTCAACATCCGCCAAGCCAGGCTTCAGCAGTGTGTGAGCTGAGAACTTCCAGATGTACAAGCTGGGTTTCCAAGAGGCAGAGGTACCAGAGATCAAACTGCCAACATCTACTGGCTCATGGAGAAAGCTAGGAAGTTCCAGAAAAATATCTACTCTGCTTCATTGAGTAGAAGCCTTTGATTCTAGAAGGCTTTGATTCAATCATGCTAGAGCCTTTGATTGTATGGATCAGAACAAACTGTGGAAAGTTCTTCCAGAGATGGGCGTACCAGACCATCTTACTAGTCTCCTGAGAAATCTGTATGCAGGCCAAGAAGCAACAAAACCAGACATGGAACAACTGACTGGTTCAAAATTGGGAAAGGAGTACATGAAACTGTACATTGTCACCCTGCTTATTTAACTTTATGTGCAGAGTGCATGAGTGCTAAGTTCAGTCATGTCCCACTCTTTGTGACCCTAAGGACTGTAGCCAACTAGGCTCCTCTGTCCATGGAATTGTCCAGGCAAGAATACTGGATCAGGGTGCCATCCTTCCTCCAGGGGATCTTCTTGACCCAGGGATCTAATCTATCTTTAACATTTTCAATTTAGTTTTGTAGTTCTTTAAAGTGGTAATGCAAGACTGAATATTCTTAATTAATAATTGCTACACTGAATATTCTTAATTAATAATTGCTATGTCCCGTAGACACTTAAAATTGTACTGTGTAAAAAAATAATGTGGATAATGAATTATTAAAAAGATTAAAAGGGGTAAAAGATGAAGCACATGTGGGAAAAAATAGCCATTGAAACTGGGTTATGGGTGCATTGTACTCTGTACTTGTGGGCATGTCAAAAATATTCATATTAAAATCCATTAAAAAAATTAAGCCGACTCCATATGGCATCCATTTTGGACTCTCCAATAATGGAAGACCTGCATTTTATCTCATTCTAGATCATAACCTCTCATCCGAGTTTGGCCTTTCTCTCAGCAACGGTACCCAGGGATCCTCTAGTTTCACCTTCCTTACTTTGGCCTCTTGGCAAAATGCCTGTGCTGCCCGCCATTCATCATCTCAGAGTAGCTGGTATGAGGGTGCTGCAGCTCCATGTCCTCCCAAGGAAGAGAAGGGGGAATTTCTGGAGGTCCCTGGTTGGCTACTTCCCCTCAGTTGTTCCCCATTCCTCCACTTCATGGTCAAAGATATGAAAGGTATCTTTTCAATCAAAGATCGTTTATAACCATCTTTCTATACTTGTTTGGAGAAAGCAAGAGGACTGTTTTTGCTTTAATGGTGACTATATGTCCTCTCATGAGCTCATACTTCAGTTACCCTCCTCTCTCTTCTTGAATCTTGCAGCATTTTCTGCAGAAAGCCCTAGGGCCAAACATTCCACTAGAAATGTTCCTAAAGTGGGCAAGTTGTTTCTAGTGTTTCTTCAGCTCCCCACCTGCTGGGTCTCCTCTCTCTTTCTTTCTTCTGGCACCCTCTTATTATCCTACTTGCGCTTCAGTCACTCAGTCATGTCCAACTCCTTGCGACCCCACGGACTGCAGCAGACCAGATTTCCCTGTCCTTCACTATCTCCCAGAGTTTGCTCATCCTCTGTGTACAGATGACAAAACCAAGAATCCTAATGAACTGGCAAGCCTAAAGTGGCAGTAGACAACCTTCTCATAATAACACCAAGACCACCCTTCTTTCCAGGCCTTTTGCAAACAGCTTTGCAGGCATTTGGAATTAATCTGCAGGATCCTCCCATGCAGTATATATTGTTAGGTCCCCATTTTATGGATGTAAACACTGAAGCCCAGGGGGTTTCAAACTTCCCAGGGCCATGCAGCTATTCATAATAAGGGCCAGCGCAAAGATTCAGGCTCAGTTCTGTCTGAGTTCAAAGCCTACGCTACTGAGCACCATCTAAGAGTGTCTCATGAATCCTCCTTTATCCAGGACTCACATCAATATTAAACACTCTTCCTCTCTGTCAGGCCTCTCCCTTGCTGCTGGGTGAGTGACCCCACTGTGGAAAGAAACCTTTGTGACAGTTAGGAGTCTGCATGCATGCAGGAGACCCAAAATAAAGCAAGATGGCCCATCTGCATGAGTACAATCTGCTCAAATGTCAGCGAACACGAGCTGCGACAAATGTGAAGACAAGGCGAAGGAGGATCAAGCACCGCCACTTGCCTCCCACCCAGCTTTGTCGCTGAGGCCTCTGTCCTGGGCCCTGGGACCTGCCGGGGAGCATGTCCTGTCCAATAAGCCGCAGCCAGACAAGCGTTGTCATTTGACTTCAGCAGATCGCTCTGGTCCAAATCAGTTCTCAGTCCAGCTTGACACCCCATCATGAGCAGAATTCGCTCTGACACGTACCTGGCTGCGGAAGCCAAGTGCTCGCCCCCACCCCTGCCCCACTTGACCCCCATAGCCTCATATGTCAGAATGTGACACGGGGGTGTCAGCTGTAACTCCAAGTGCACAGAGCAAGAGAAAGATGGGCGATGACAGCAGAGGCTCCGGTGCCCGGTCCAAGCCTGGTGCCAGCACCTGCCTCCTGCCTGCATGGGGGCAGCTGGGGCCCAAGAGCCGTGCGTCAGGGAAGCTGCAATACCACTGCTAGAATGTTTTTTTTCCCCTTGCTTAAGCACCTTTCATCATAAACTCTGAAGCACTCGGTGTGACTTTGGATATCAAAAAGCAATTTCCCTGGCTGGAAGGACCCAAGGGTGCGTGAGTGTAGAAACGAGGTCACAACAGCTCACACTAGTGCCGAGGACAGCCCCTGGAGGCAAAGCAGGAAGGCGACGAGGGTGAAAGGCTACAGAGGGGAACACCGACTGAACGTCTTGGTACGGACGATTCCTGGATTAGGTGCTTTGTCTAAGTTATATAATTTTATTGTCACAACAACCCTGTAAAGCTCACAAAGAAACCTGCTCAAGATCACACACCTATTAAGTAACAGCCCTGGCATCCAGCCCGGCGCACTGCAGAGCAGCCTTCCTTCTGATTACTTCGTAAGTAAGCATCCTCCCTTACTCACTACTACACATCGCCCACCTGGGGCAAGGGGAGCAGTGCCAGGCACATGACGCATCGCATTGTCTCTCCTGTCTGGCCCCCGGAGATGGGAAGGAATGACCAAATTCAGGGTCAGACCAGCCTGTCTACTTCCTAAGCCCTCAAGATTCAGTGAGAGCGAAAAACCTCACAGATATCTTACGGCATCCCTGGGACTTTTCTTGCACAAGCCTCAGAATGCAGGAGTTTTCAGCTCCTTGAGAGGAGGGTCTTACCCCCGTGGTGCTGAGGTATAGAACGGTGACGGCTGCTTGACGAGATGATGGGACAAATGCTGGTAGAAAACCCCTGCTCATTTTAGCCAATAATATGAATGGTGGAGCAGAATACTGTATTCCTGGATTTGGGGATTTTTGATTTTTAGTAACATTGAGGATGGTCATGCAATTGCCAGGAAAATATATAAACCACCTCCAGCTATTATCACTGTAATCTTATAAAGAAGAAAACTTTATGAGAAATGTAAGAAAGACATCATCTCATCATAAAAACAGGCTTTTCCAAGAAAGGAAGTTGGCAAGCATCTGTGGACATATGTATATGTTTCATATTTTGTCTCAGATGAATGAAAATATTATCAAGCATCAGCATGAGTCTTTAGACTAACATTTCATAACCCCTAATTAAGGTGGAAAGACCTTAGACCGAGAATCAAGGCACCTGGGGTCAGTCTCTCACCCCACTGCTAACAATCTATGAGGGCAAGATTGCTCATTTCTCTGGTATTTAGCTTCTTGCCCCAGAGTTCGGAGTCACCGTGCCCATTTTAGAGGGTCACTGGGAGGATTAAGCGAAATAATGGGTGCAGAGCACAGATGATAAGACTTGTCAATTGCCTCATCTGTTAAAGAAAGGAAGTGGATGAAATAAGCTTTGAGATCCCTTCCAGATCCCTATAATTCCAGGAAAGTAGCCCAAGCCTGCCGACAGAGCCATCCATCATACACCTCAGAGGGACGATGCTTTCTCCCAGAGAGACTCTCAAAGACAAAGTACCTCATAAATCTCAGGGTAGATTGTACGCAGGGTGAAGTGAAAGCTGCTCAGTTGTGTCCAGTTCTTTGCAACCCCATGGGCTGCACAGTCCAGGGAATCCTCCAGGCCAGAATACTGGAAAGGGTAGCTTCCCTTCTCCAGGGGCTCATCCCAGCCCAGGGATTGAACCCAGGTCTCCCACATTGCAGGCAGACTCTTTACCAGCTGAGCCACCAGAGAAACCCAGATCAGATTCAGGGTGAATGCCAGCAAATCATCAGCCTCTCTTTCTTTTTTATGTTTATTTATTTACTTACATCTACTTTTTAAACGGAAGTATAGTTAATTTACAATGTTGTGTTACTTTCAAGCTACAGCAAAGCGATTCCAGTCATATACATAGGCTTCCGCGATGGTTCAGAGGTAAAGAATTCATCTGTGTTGTAGGAGACGCAGGTTCGATCCCTGGGAGGAGGGCATGGTAGCCACTCTAGTGTTCTCGCCTGGAGAATCCCAAGGACAGAGGGGTCCGGCACTCTACAGTCCATAGGGGCACACAGAACTGGACACGACTGAAGCAACAGCACGCGCGTCTATATATGTGTATATATATGTGCACATGCATATAAATAGATATTAAATATGTATATGCTGTGCTTAGTTGCTCAGTATGTCCAACTTTTTGTGACCCTATGGACTCTAACCTGCCAGTCTCATATATATATAT
>ML660219.1:3265598-3275852 GCA_007570785.1 Antilocapra americana | reverse complement strand
ATATATATATATATATATATATATATATATATATATATTCTTTTTCAGATTTTTTGTTATAGGTTATTATCAGATATTAAGTATAGTTCCTTGTGCTCTATGGTGGGTCCTTTTTGTTTACATATTTGATACACAGGAGTGTGTATACATTAACCCCAAACTCCTGCTTCCCCTTCCCCTCTATCTCCATTGGGAACCACAGTCTGCTTTCCGTATAGCCCCTTTCATCCACGGTCTTTTCCTGGCCTTAACTTGCACACAAATAAAAGCAGAAGACACTCTCAGGCTGTTGAAGTGCCAGGGTTCTCACTGTAGGACGCTGAGGGCAGGGGCAGGAGGTAAACAGAGGGACCTGAAAAATCAAATAACAAAGTATTTCAACCCAGACCACATACTGGCTTTGAGCTCACTGTTTGTATCAGGACTCCTAAGTCCTACTCCATCTCTCCTGTACGCTTTGATGCTCTCAAGAAGGTCAACTCTCAGGAGAATGTAGGGGAAGAAGGTGGGCAGAGCGTGTGCATGCAGGGCTCCTGCATGCGTGTCAAGGATGAGGCTGTGGGCTATCGTCACTCCTCCGCCCCTCCTCCTCCCACCTAGGGCTCATCCTCCTGAACCCTACCAGGAATGAGGAGCTTCCATTTGTTTAATGCAGTGGCCATGGACTGATGCTCACTTGACCTTTCTTTCGGGCAGAAGGATTTACACGCTAGGTGTATGAGGCCAGAAATAGCTTAGGCAGGAGACACGTTTTAAAAGCTCAAAGAATGAGTTTAAAGCACTGTATATAGGTTCAGTGCACCAGGCGGTGGGCTGCATGACGGTGCCTTGGTGGCCCCCGCCTTGGCCTAACTGTGGGACTTCATTCTGCCTCCAGACCTCACTGCCCTGCGTCACCAAGTCGGGCTCAAGTCCAGCGCCTTCCATGAAGAGCATACCGAGGGTTAGTCCTGTCAGCCTTGAGAGGTTCTGGAAGCTGGCCATCACAGGAGGAAGCCTGTGAGTGAGACTTTGTCTGCGTACATGTTCGTATTTCCCATCAGGGAGAAATAAAGGCGATCAAGCTGCAGCTTGCTGGAGGTCCCCAAGCATCAGCGTGTTATCAGATCATGTTCTGAAGGTCATCTTCGAAAACCAAAGTGCAGCTGAAGATCAGGATGCTTTAGAAGCTCTCGCTATCAAAGGAAGATTGAGCTGAGCACAGCTCACAGCCTCACCACTAACCAACCTGAAGAAGCCGCATGCAGCTCTCCAGATTCCGAAACTTGGCTCAGAGCTGCACGAGTGGAAGCTGGGAGGGGGCAGTGGTGGAGGCTCGACATAGAAAACCGAGCTGGAGAACATCTCGTAGGTGCCAGCATCTGGTGTCCCCTGTGTTTGTTTAAGGTAAAACTCAGTGACCATCCACGGAAGGCGAGAGGCAGGCTTGTGTGTCAAGGTCACTCCATTCTTGTTATCCACCCGGGTGAACCAGCTTTCCAACAAAAGTCGGTGAGTTTGTTGCCTTTTTCTGAACACCAGAGATAGTTTCTGTGAGAGCCATCACCATTAAAATGGCATTCTAAGAGGATCTGCGCAGCAATGGAATTAAATAATAAAACAGATGGAAGAGTTCAAATGCACAAACAGTGGTCCCTGCTCCCATCTCAAGCTCCCACCTCTTTTCCCAGAAAGCACTGAGTGATGAATTGCTGCAGGTCTGCACGGGAAATCTGCTGAAGATGCAAGAGTGAAATCTGGTAGGAGCTGCTCTGTGCTTGATCACCTCTCTCCCAGTGGGGACACCTCACACTGGAAGGAATGACAGGCCCCATAAAAAGGGCAGGGAAAGGCCAACAGGGTGAGCACGCTGGGACAGGCTTCTCTTCAGTGAGAAGTCCTCTGTCAGAGCATGGAGAGCTCTGCCAGGACCTCTCAGGCTGGACTGCAGCAGAAAACCCACCTCCCTGGGGTGGCTGTGCCTGAAAGTGGCTTCGGGCAGGTTTGCAATAAGGGACAAAAAATGTATACTGTATCACAGATACACTGAGCTGTGGCTGACTGTCAGGCATTGCCTGGAGCACTGCATTCGTCAGGGTGCTCCAGGGAAACGGAACCAAGAGGTGATACACTATGTAGGGGTGTGTGTGTGTGTGTCTATGTTTATGTACGTGTACATCATGTTTGAGATATACACCCATCACCTGGATGCCAAATGTACTCTCCCTCGTCCCAGCTGGGAACAGCAGCACCACCACCTGATCAGAGTCAATTTCCTCTGCTTTCTTTTCTTGCTATTTGGTCTTTTGTCACAAAGAGCCTAAAATGTCAAGACAGCAGTTGCACCAAGATAGCTCAATGGGACTCACTATCCTCCTGAAGAAAGCATTCTTTCATTGGGAGTTAGACTTCCAACCCACAGGGACTGGAGCTATGGGAATGGGGTGCACAAATCTCTTAAGTTGTTGGAAATGATGGAAGTAGGTTCACTTGACTTCTACCCTTTGGGGTCTCAGGTTCACAGCAATGCCCTCCAGTATTCTTGCCTGGAGAATCCTTATGGACAGAGGAAGCCCATGGACACAGAATCCCCGTGGACAGAGTTCATGGGGTCTCAAAGAGTCAGACATGACTGAGCGACTAAGCACAGCACTGTGCATGACAGGGACAATAATATTGGAGAAGAGAAGGGCAATCTACTCTAGTATTCTTGCCCAGAGAGTCCCATGGACAGAGGAACCTGACAGGCTAGAGTCCACGGGGTCGCAAAGAGTCAGACACGATGGAGCTACTGTCAGTTTGACATATCAGGGGCACAGCACCACGGGATGGTCATTGATTAGAGAAGTACAGTATGTTCTGAAAGATAGAGCCCTATCATTTCAAGGTATCACCTCCAAGCTGGTGCTGTCTTGGGATATCCATTTTATCACTCCTACACACTAGCAGCATCTGAATGCCACAGCACATCACAGAGAAAGTGAAACTCGTGGCCATGTGCTCACTGCCCTCCCTCCTTTGAAACAGAGAGTTCCTTGGTATGACGGGGTTTCATGTAGACTCTTGTGTCAGTGGGTTATACACTTTGGAAGCCTTCAAACAGTGGTACCAGCTGAGGTCTTGAAGGTAGGAAAGAAATTAAAATGTGCAATCTCTGTTGATTCTAATCAAGATAAATTATTGCCTCTTACAGAGTAGAAAGGATCTGTGACGTCAAGTTTGGCCGAGTGGTTGCTTTGTCTTCTTGGAATGGTGCCATCTTGGTGGGGGAGGAGCTCGGTTTGGTCTACCTGGGGCATGGACACTTGGCCATTGGGATAGCTATATTAGTCTTGGTGAGTGGGAAAAACATGCCTGTTTCCTGCCACCATGAACATTCCACTATGCGCCCATCGTGCTGGCACTGAGGCTACCAATGAGAGAGACAGGCCGAATCATTCTACATATTGATAGTTGCTCAGTGCCTATGCTGAGGGACGCTGTCTGGGGCATTAAATAAGAGACGCAAAGGGAGTCATCCTTCGCACTCACTCCCATAAGTCCATACTCCATGGGTCCTCCCAGATCTCTTTGTCTCTGATTGAAATCTGTCCTCATCCATTCTCTGAACCAGGAGCCATGGAAAAGGAATAGTTTCAGAAGCTTGCATCACAAGAGCTCTTACCCTACGGTCCAAGGAAACTTGTGAGGTTTCCATCAGCTACCAAGTATATCTACCAGAACTGAGGAAATGAGCAAGTGTGAGCCCATGGACCTGGTGAGTGTACTGAGACAGACTTATAACTGCTCCCCTGACAATGAACCGTGGCAATCATCGGGGCCCCAGACATCTATGTCAATTTGGGACTTCTTCAAACAGTCTTCAAAATGCCTAGGTAGTCCTCTTCCCCACTATATGCTTACCTGAGTGAATGCCAGGGATCTTTGGGGGATGGAATGGGAAAATCATTACGCTAGACACATACTATATTTATAGGGTCTTTCTACCTGGGCACCCAGCGTTTCCTTCTGCCAGTGGGTTCTGGATCTGAAAACTGATTCCTAGCGGGAAGCTAGATAATAGATCTTGGCTTTTAGTCAGTTTGCCTCTCCTTAGCCTCCTGATTATGTACCCTTGGTTTCTTTGACTAGATTGGTAAGCAGTGCTCTTGTGGGTTGTCCATCTGTCTTGTCCCTAGAAATACCATGCTTTACTGGACATCTCCATGGCTCTCTAAGAGTCTGACAAACCTGGCTGTATTCCAAGCTCGTCACTCATTCCGATAATTAAATCTAGGGTCAATGAGACATGCTTATCCAGCTTCTAGGAGATCTTTAGGCATGAGCAATTCACTATCTCCTGAGTCAGTTCATATCATCATTAGACATCCACTTTTCTGGAAATCCTTTCTTATGCGGCAGAATCTTCAGCAGAAATTGCAGAATTTCTATCCACATGGCCATTCCTTTAGGTACTTGGAAGTATCTGCTATGCAAATCCTCTCCCTTATTTCCCTCACAATGACCCATTCCCCTTGAGTGAGTGAATGAGGTCTCTCAGTCATGTCTGACTCATTGTGACCCCATGGACTATAGCCCACCAGGCTTCTCCATCCATGGGATTATCCAGGCAAGAATACTGGAGTGGGTTGCCCCTTGCTTCCAGGTTAATTTCAACAGAGCCAAACTTTCACATTATTCAAGAAAATCAGAATGCTCATTTTAGGTTCCCTGGAGGAGAAACAGAACATACGTGACCCACTATGGCTTGGCAACATAATAATGAAATCACGTATTAAACAGACACTATGTATGGAGAGTCTACTCTGTGCCGAGCCTGTGCAAAGCAGTCTACTCACTTTATCTTCACAACAACCAGTCATTTATGCAACAAATATTTATTAAGCACCTAAATCACTCTAGAAACTGGCGATACAGCAGTGAAGAATACAAAAAACCCTGCCCTTATAGAGCTTACATTCTAGAGGTGGGGAAACAAGCAATAAATAAGAGAATTAAGTGCTGTATACAGTAAGATAGGTATTGAGTGCTAAGAAGTATAATAAAATGAGGGTAGAAGACAGGAAATGCTGGATGGTTTGCAATTCAGAGAGCCTGTTCAAGGAAAGTCTCACTAAAAAAGTAAGTTGAGTAAAGCCCTGGAGAAGGTAACAGAGTGACCTTTTGTGGATACCTGGGGAAGACCACTCCAAGGAGAATGAAGGATAAAGGGCACAGACCCTGAGGTAGGTATCATTATCTCCATCTTACAGATGGTTAAATGACTCGCTAAAGAGTCATCCACTGCTTGAGGATGGAGCCAGAATTTAAACTCAAGGCTGCCTGACATGAGGCCTGGTACGTAATGTAACTGTCCAGTGATGGAGTGTAAGTGAAGCGCTCTACGTTACAAAAGCCTATGAGTGGGAAGGAACTTGCCCAGACGAACACAGGGAGTGCCCTGCATGTGAAAACTTCAAAGCGTGAGCTTTCAAAGTTGCAAACACGCGTTCGCATGTCCAGGCATGCAAGTCAGCTCTATTTGAGGAGGCACTGCTGAGCTTCTGAGGTACGGCACCTGAACACAGAATGGGCACGGGTGTCAGCGTGACTGCCGTCGCAGCTTGCCCTCCGTCTCCGACTGCTGCTGATGCTTCTGCCATCTCCCACGCCCTCTCCCTCCTCCAGTCAGTAGGCCTTCTTTCCTGCTCACTCCATGCCAGCGCCTGTATGCCCGCAGTTGCACTGTACCGCTGTACTACTGTTCAGGGTACCGCACTGTCAATTTCAGATTTTTTTTTAGTCTTTGTGTTTGTTTTCCATGTATTATTTGTGTGGAAAGTTTTATGCACCTATTAATTACAGTGCAGTACTGTATGGCCAGCTGTGTTAGTTGGGTACCTAAGCTAACTTGGTAGGACTCAACGGACAAATCGGACTTCACAAACGTGCTCTTGGGGCAGAGCCCCTCATATGGCAGCGACTCACCACACTTGTAGGTGATGGCAGACAGGAGACCAGAGGGCTGTCGTTTCTGCCACACCATCCCTGCCTCCAGAATCCAGACATTTGTTCTCTGGCTAGAAATATGTCCCAAACTAACAAACAGACTTGTAAAACTTTAGCAACCTATTTAATGAGAGATATTTTTAAAAGTCTTGACTTGATGGCATAAAGGAAGTCTCCAACTCTGACTCCTTCGTTGGCAGTGAGTAACAGAGCATAGCCTACAAAGTTAGATCCTTCTAAACTTGAAAGCAGGTTCCGCACTTTTCTCACTATGTGATCTTGGGCAAGTTATTAAACACCTCTGACCTCCTAGTATCATCATCCATGGAACAAGGATAGAAATGTGTCTCAGGATCAGATAAAATGTGTACACCACCTTGCACAGCGACTGGGATAGAGGAGATGCTCTAATGTGTTCATTATCTTCTCCTCTTCTTCCTTCTCCCCTACGTAATTAGTTGTATTTCTACATGCACAACTCTCACTTTCTTAATGTATTATAGTTTTATTGGGGGTTGAAAGGTTGTCTTCTAAGAAGAAGTGCTTGTAAGTGCTCACCATATTTTATATTATATGGCAGTACATGGTGCGGGCTTACAAGTGATGATTTGATTGCTGGGTTAGTGGGGAAGAGAAGGAAGAGTGATTATTGCTTTGGGACGCTGTTGTTGGAAACGTCATCTGGATGCAACGTGTGCCAGCCCACTGCTCACCACAGTTGTTCTGAC
Organism: Antilocapra americana; assembly: GCA_007570785.1. NCBI lineage: Eukaryota > Metazoa > Chordata > Mammalia > Artiodactyla > Antilocapridae > Antilocapra > Antilocapra americana. Next base: position 3,269,157 of record ML660219.1, on the reverse strand, counting down.
TGATGTGACTGGCCGGGAGGTATCCTCTTCTTCAAAAGTCAGTACGAGTCATTCTGGAAGACAGACCACTGTTCAGTTAGAGGAAGACATGTCTTCAGTCAAGAGAAGAGGAGTGGCTGTCATCACCAGGTCATCCAAACCATCAGTGGGTTCTTGCAACATCCTGGTAAGAAGCAGAATTCCAGTTTAACGCACATCTTTAACACCCTCTACCCACACATCTTTCATCAGGACTGCTATCAAAGAGTCAAATTGACCGATTTCAGTTTTTATTTCTTTTGTCCACCCTCTGGCAAGAGCTCAATAAGCAGCTAACCAGCTGAAAATAGAAGGAGAAGAAAAAGGCCTGGACCTAGATGATTCAGGAAATGGCTCATCAGCCATCCAAAATTGAAGTTACTTTTTCATTCATGTAACGTGAATAAAAATTCTCTGTGATAAATATTAGGAGTAGTTCAATGGAGTAACCCATCTGTAATTCCTTTCTTTTAAGAAAGAAAGAGTAAATCATTTGTATTGCCTTTTCCCCTACATTAGCTTGTTCAGTCCTCATAAGAACCCTGTAAATTACCCCTAATTTACAGATGAAGCAACTAATCCCAATAATATTAAATAAGTTGTTTAAGATAATAAATTACTAACCCAAGAATTATATGGACATGCTTTTAACTTGATCCCCGTGGTTTTCCTTTGCACCTCATTTTTATGGCTCCATTTAAAAAGGGTTGATAAAGGACAGTTTCTCCTGACCCTATTATGAAGGGTCAGTAAAGTTTGAAAGAAATCATTATAGAATTGTCTTTTCTTTTAGTGATTGTACATAGAACTCAGCCTTAAGACAAACAGATTTTTCAGAGAAAAAATAATTTTTTACAAAAGTTAAAAATGACTCTTGTGACCCCTAGATTGTAGCCCACCAGGCTCCTCTGTCCATAGGATTTCCCAAGCAAGACTACTAGAGGGGGTTGCCATTTCCTTCTCCAGGGGATCTTTCAAACCCAGGGACCAAACCCAGGTCTCCTGCATTGGCAGGCAGTTTCTTTACCACTGAGCCACCAGGGAAGCTCATCATATTAACTTGTACTTTTCTTGGATCATTGAGAAGTCCCCGCAGACATGATGCTTCACCCTCAATCACTACAGAATGGGGACAGGGTGTCAATGTTTCCATTTTGTCACTGCAGGCTCAAGAGGAAAGAAAGAGAAGCTACAACTAAGTTAGGGAAAGAATCATACTTCTACATACTGGCCAAGTTCAGGTTGACATACTTTTAAAAAAAGATCAATCTATCAATGAATTGTCAAAATATTCATCATACATATACGCAGGAACAAATACTAAAAGAAAATAAGGAAAATCAGTACTGTTGTTGTGTCAAGGTGATAGGATTATGAAGAAATGTCCCCAGTTTTACATATTTTGCAATGATATTATATTATTGGTGTTTTATAATACAAAAGGAGGATATAAACCAATAATTATATTCACTTCACTGGATGCTATGAAAGTACTCATTTGCCCAGGACTAGGTTACTTCTTTCCATCAAAGTCCCATTTGTTGGAAGACTGACTTCTGAATCAGAAGCACTAATATGTTCTCAGTGACATCCTGTAGGGGGAACTGGTTCTTACGGGATTAGCACTCTATACCCGAAAAGCACTGGCCTCAATTTCTACTAGTCCCCTCACAATGAACAGTGATGTATAGTCTGACTTTTTGGACTAAAGTCCCTTGGAATACCTTCTATAACAAAGCTTTTCCTTGCATTTTTATCTTAATGGCTTGGAAGATTTTTCTTTCAATTATTTCAGTAAATTATGCCCAATTCGCTAACTTTTATAATTTCTCATTTATTTCACTAGCTTTTATAATTCCCCAAGTAGCTTAGAATGTTGGAGTTTAATGGAGAAAAGAGTTAAACTTTCCTGTCTGAAAATAAAGAAACTGAGGCTTAGAGAGTATACTTTTAAATCGAAAGCAAGTATATATGGTATCACAGTGGAGCATAGCTTACATCATATTTTTCCAACTATAATTACAGCCTGCCCTAAGAAGTAAGTATAGCAGTTCCTCTCCTTGATATTACTGCTTTCCTCAGTTATAATATTTACTAGTTGAGCCAAAAGTACTCTACCCATTGGTACTAAGGGCTTAAGAATAAACTTGCTCAGATATGCAGATAACACCTCTCTTATGGCACAAAGTGAAGAGGAACTAAAGAGCCCCTTGATGAAAGTGAAATAGAATGAAAAGCTGGCTTAAAACTCAACATTCAAAAAATGGAGATCCAGGCATCCAGTCCCATCACTTCATGGCAAATAGATGGGGGAACAATGGAAACAGTGAGAGACTTTATTTTCTTGGGCTCCGAAATCACTGCAGATGGTGAGTGCAGCCATGAAATTCAAAGATGCTTACTTCTTGAAAGAAGTTGTGACCAACCTAGACAGTGTATTAAAAAAAAGAGGCATTACTTTGTTGACAAAGGTCTGTCTAGTCAAAGCTATGGTTTCTCCAGTAGTCAGGTACAGATGTAAGGGTTGGACCATAAAGAAGGCTGAGCACTGAAGAACTGATGCTTTCAAACTGTGGTGCTGGAGAAGACTCTTGAAATCCCTTGGACAGCAAGGAGATCAAACCAGTCCATCTTAAAGGAAATCAGTCCTGAATATTCATTGGAAGGGCTGATGCTAAAGCTGAAGCTCCAATCCTTTGGCCACCTGATGTGAAGAACCGACTCACCTGAAAAGACACTGATGCTGGGAAAGATTGAAGGCAGGAGAAGGGGACGACAGAGGATGAGATGGTTGGATGGCATCACCAATTTGATGGACGTGAGTTTGAGCAAGCTCTGGAAGTTGGTGATGGATAGGGAAGCCTGGTGTGCTGCAGTCCATGGGGTTGCAAAGAGTCGGACATGACTAAGCAACTGAACTGAATTGAACTCATTGGAAAAGACCCTGTTGCTGGGAAAGATTAAAGGTAGCAGGAAAAGGGGACTACAGAGGATGAGATGGTTGGATGGCATCAGTGACTCAATGGACATGAGTTTGAGCAAGCTCCAGAAGATGGTGAAGGACAGGGAAGCCTGGCGTGCTGCAGTCCATGGGGTTGCAAAGAGTCAGACACAAATGAGTGGCTGACAACAACAGTGAAGTTTCCACATTTTATAGTGAGACAGACGTTGCACATTTAAGAATCTGGCACACAGACCAGCTCAAAACTAGGTTTCCATTGCGCTTATTTTCTTAAAGGAGAATACTATCTCATGACTTAAAAATCTGAAACAAAAATCTATCAGATTAAAAGAAATCCACCTCTTGCCATCTAAGGGAATTCCAGAGCCTGAATATGGGTGGTGCGTCCCCCAGATTTCTGCTAATTCAAGGTAGGAGTAAGTGAGGTCTGGCATAGAGGAGGTGAGACTAGCTGTGTCTGTGTCTCTCTACGTCTTAGGAACTCTTTGAACTTTGGTTGTGTCTTATACCACGTTATTATGCCCAATGTAAAATTTAAACCCTTTTTCAGAATTAGCAACTCACAACATTATCATGACA
>ML660219.1:3160987-3265588 GCA_007570785.1 Antilocapra americana | reverse complement strand
ACACATTATATAACATTATGTATGTATATATATATATATATATATAGTATTGAGAGTATACTAAATTTTACAGAATAATTCTGGACAGCCAAGGTTGGGAGGAATCACATCAGCCATCACCCAGGTACCCAGTACTCAGATTTCTGCCCCTTTTCTAGGCTTCCTTTTTCCTCTTCCCCTTTCTGCCTTTTCTCCCTTTTTTCAAATTCATTTCCTTGTATGATGAAGAGCATTTATCACCCTTCCTCTCATGTCTTCACACCCACTCATAATGCTGACACTTCAAAATTCACACTTATTTTTTCTCCAAGAAGATCACTCTCTCTTTAGCTGTTCCTGTTACAGTTATAAATATTTCCTTCATTGTCTATGAAAGGTACAGTCAGAAAAAAATTTCTGGGAGCAATGTGCTGTGGAAAGCAATTGGGCAGTTTCTCCAAAAGTTTAATATAGAATTACAGGATGACTCAGCAATTCTATCCTCAGTATATTTTCAAGAGAAATAAATATACATTCCCTCAGAAACTTACTCATGCATGAATGTTCATAGCAACATTATCATAGTAACCAACAGATGGAAACAGCTCAAATTCTCATCAACAGACGAGTAGATACGTAAAGCATGACATGGCCACACAATGGAATCTTATTCAGCCACGAAAAGGAACAAAGCTCTGATAACTTGCTATGACATAGATGAACTTTGAAAACATCACACTGAGTGAAAGAAACCAGGCATAAAATCTTACCTATCATGATTCCTTTCATAGGATATATAACCTAGAGGTTACCAGGTGATGAAAGCGGGAGGAATGGGAAGTAATTACTTAATGGGCATGTGTTGTTTTTACAGAATGATGAAAATGTTTTGAAACTCATGAGAGGTGCTTATTGTACAACATCGTTGAATATGCTAAATACCACTGCACTGTACACTTTTAAATGGTTAATTGTATGATATGCAAATTTTACTTCAATTTAAAAAATTTGCACGTGCGTGCACACACAGACACACACACGCACAGAAGAGGGAGTCAAGAGGTGAGGATAACATTGAACATTTCCCAGGCCCTCCTTACGGACTCTCAGGCAGTTCTGGGCGTTGCCTCGCTTTCTCAGGAGGGGCACAGCAGGCTCTGACATCAGATGCATTCTCATGGAGTTAGGGGCCTGGGTTCTAGGCCTGCTCTAATTGTCGTCTATGTGATTCTGAGAAAATCACTTAATGTTTCTCTTCCTTAAAATCACTTAAGGAAGGCTAAACAATCTTTTTTTTTTTTTTTATATGTGATAATTTTTTTTTTTTTTATTGTTTTTGCCATACATTGTCATGATATCACCATGGGTTTACATATGCTTCCCCTCCGGAACCTCCCTCCCTCCTCCCTTCCCCCCGGGAAATCTCGCTGCACCAGTCCCGAGCATCAATCCTGGGCTGGCGATTGATTAGACACATGACAATTAACATGCTTCAATGCCCTTCTCCCATCTCATCCCACCCTTACCCTCATCCACAAAGTCCACGAGTCTATTCTATACATCTGCGTTCCTTTTGTTGTCTCGCATGTTGGGTTCTCGTTACCGTCTTTCTAAATTCCATATATATGCGTTAATATACTGTATTGTTGTTTTTGCTTCTGGCTTACTTCACTCTGGATAATGGGCTCCAGTTTCGTCCATCTGAGTAGAATTGCTTCAAATGAATTTTTTTTTTAATGCTGAGTAATATTCCATTGTGTATATGTACCACAGCTTTCTTATCCATTCGTCAGTTGATGGGCATCTAGGTTGCTTCCATGTCCTGGCTATTGTAAACAATGCAGCGATGAACATTGGGGTGCACGTGGCTCTTTCAATTCTGGTTTCCTCGGTGTATATGCCCAGCAGTGGGATTGCCGGGTCATATGGCAGGTCTATTTGCAGCTTTTTAAGGAACCTCCACACTGTTTTCCATAGTGGCTGTACTAGTTTGCATTCCCACCAACAGTGTAAGAGGGTTCCCTTTTCTCCACATCCTCTCCAGCATTTATTGCTTGTAGACTTTTGGATGGCAGCCATTCTGACTGGTGTAAAGTGGTACCTCATTGTGGTTTTGATTTGCATTTCTCTGATAATGAGTGATGTTGAGCATCTTTTCATGTGTTTGTTAGCCATTTTTATATCTTCTTTGGAGAAATGTCTGTTAAGTTCTTTGGCCCACTTTTTAATTGGGTTGTTTATTTTTTTAGAATGTAGCTGCAGGAGTTGTTTGTATATTTTTGAGATTAATTGTTTGTCTGTTGCTTCATTCCCCCTGAAATCAGGGACAAGACAAGGGTGCCCACTCTCACCACTACTATTCAACATAGTTTTGGAAGTCTTGGCCACAGCAATCAGAGCAGATAAAGAAATCAAAGGAATCCAGATTGGAAAAGAAGAAGTAAAACTCTCTCTGTTTGCAGATGACATGATCCTCTATATTGAAAACCCTAAAGACTCTACGAGAAAATTACTAGAGCTAATCAGTGAATATAGCAAAGTTTCAGGATATAAAATCAACACAGAGAAATCCCTGGCATTCCTATACACTAACAGTGAGAAATCAGAAAGAGAAATTAAGGAAACAATTCCATTCACCATCGAAACAAAAAGAATAAAGTATTTAGGAGTATTTCTACCTAAAGAATCAAAAGACTTGTATATAGAAAACTATAGAACACTGATGAAAGAAATCAAGGAGGACACAAACAGATGGAGAAATGTGCCGTGTTCGTGGATTGGAAGAATCAATATAGTGAAAATGAGTATACTACCCAAAGCAATCTATAGATTCAATGCAATTCCTATCAAGCTACCAGAGGTCTTTTTCAAAGAATTAGAACAAATAATTTCTCAATTTGTATGGAAATACAAAAAACCTCGTATAGCCAAAGCAATCTTGAGAAAGAAGAATGGAACTGGCGGAATCAACCTACCTGACTTTAGGCTATACTACAAATCCACAGTCATTAAGACAGTATGGTACTGGCACAAAGACAGAAATATAGATCAATGGAACAGAATAGGAAGCCCAGAGATAAATCCACGCATCTATGGACACCTTATCTTTGACAAAGGAGGCAAGAATATACAATGGAGAAAAGACAACCTCTTTAACAAGTGGTGCTGGGAAAACTAGAACACTTTCTAACACCATACACAAAGATAAACTCAAAATGGATCAAAGATCTAAGCATAAGACCAGAAACTATAAAACTCCTAGAGGATAACATAGGCAAAACACTCTCTGACATAAACCAAAGCGGGATACTCCATGACCCACCTCCCAGAATATTTGAAATAAAAGCACGAATAAACAAATGGGACCTAATTAAAATGAAAAGCTTCTGCACAACAAAGGAAACTATAAGCAAGGTGAAAAGACAGCCTTCAGAATGGGAGAAAATAAACAATCTTTAAATCATTTGGATTACATGAAATAGACTGGTTAATTTAAGCAGAAAAAGAAAGTACTAGAAAGATACCAGTTGGCTCACCCTTGAAGAGGGTAGAAGCTGATGGTGGGGCGCGGGGGTGGGATATAGCCTGGGTAATTAGTCTTAGAGAAAGAACCAGCTGCCTTGGTGGGTGGATATAGCGGGAAGGTCTCATTGAAGCGCTGCTGCTAAAGGGGTAGATGCTGGGAAATAAAATAAAAACTGTAGTCTTTGAGGACCTTCCTAGCTCTTCACTTCCTCCCCCTTCTTTCCTTTCTTCCTTCTTTTATTCCTTCCCTCTTTCCCCTCTTCTCCTTTCATTCTCTTGCAAATATCAACTGGCTTTTAAACTATGGAGAGATTAGATTTTAGCACACAAAAGTGAACTGTTTCCTTCCAGAAAAATTCCCATTTCTCTCCAGACTCCCAGGAGGATGAACCCATGGTAGGAAAAAAGGGCTGCAGCTGGGTACCAGAAAGCTTGAGAGTGGCAGTGCCCACAAGGATCAGAGCCAGAGAGGGCTGGGAGCCCTGAACTCAGAGCAGATGGCTAAGAGAACAGTCCGCTAAAGACCCCAGGTACCACTGCTAGTTGGAGGGGTTTCCTTTCAGAATGTCCCATTAACACATTTTCTCGGCATCAGCCTTGTGGCTGCTGGGGTGAGTAGCTGTTTTCCTTTTCCAAACTGTCCTTATCAGTAATGCAACAATAGCTAATTTAATTAGCTAAGCTGAATGGCAGCCAGTTTGAGCTAATTTGGCTTTGCTAGCTGTTCCCTGGCATGTCCAGAACTGATAAGCATACTTCCCTCCAGACAAACAGTGTGGATTCTGAGGGGGCAGTGAGAGGGAGAGAAGCCCTTCCAAAGTCTGGCTTACACCTGTGGGATATAGTACTCCAGCAAAGGCAAGTTATTCTGGAGTCAGGATTCCCTAAGGGCCCGTCAAATTTGCAAACTGAAAGATAAAAAAGACAACCTGGAAATTGCAAAGGCAAAGTGCCCAGGATGAGCGAGCCAGGGAAAACCATCCCCCTTCGCAGAAAGCATACTTGGCCAAAAGATTTGGATCTTGGCCACTGACTGGCCTTCCCCAAGTCACTTCACCTCTGTGTCTCAGCCACTCATGCATAATAATAACATGCAGGACATATGCATCACGTATTTCTGCAGAAGGAAATGGCAACCCACCCCGGTATTCTTGCCTGGAAAATCCCATGGACAGAGGAGCCTGGCAGGTTACGGTCCATGGGGCCGCTAAAGAGTTGGACATGACTAAACAACACACATCATATACATCACAATATCACATACATAATATGGATAATAATAACCATCGCCCTACCTCCTTCATAGAACACTGTAATGAAGATGAGATTTCTTGTCACATACAAAGAACTACGCCAGTGGGAAACGTTCTGGTAATTAGCACAGTACCATGCCTATAGCCTCTGTTCCTCCCGGGCAGGGACCAGACATAGTTCCTCTCTGTGGCCCTAGCATTTGTCAGCTGAATGAAAGAGAAGATGAGGAGATGGGTAGGCATCGCTCAAGGTATGCAGCGGTCAGCACACAACTAAATATCGAAAGACGTAAGCTGGCTTTTCAGTTTAGCATTTTAACCTTCTCAACCCTTGACGACTCCCTCCCCTCTTGACGAGGGAAAACGGGTTCAGAAAGACAACACTGTCGATGTCAGATTTGTATTCACAAAAGAGCTATTGTATGCCACCTGCATCTCTGCCCACCATCCCTCACCCCAAGGTCTTCCAGTGCAACTTGCCTCCACTAGTAGGGGAAGGACCACACCCAAAGCAGGCTTTTGTGTTTGCTTTGGGGTCTTTCTTCCTTTTAAGTGCTGCATTTCAATGAGAAACACTGAATTATTCATTGAATTGTAATTTGCATCTATTCACACAGAATATAAGGCATCTTGCTTGAAATGAGTGGATTTGAAAAAAATTGGAATAGGAAAGATCTATAGGATAGTATTGTTCATTCCCATAATTTTTAAAAATTTAATTTAGTTTTAATTGGAGGACAATTGCCTTTCAGAATCATTTTGGTCTCTGCCGTATATTAGCATGAATCAGCCCTAGCTGCATCCGTGTCCCCTCACTCTGAACCTCCCTCCCACCGGCCTCCCTATCCCACCCCTCTAGGTTGTCACAGAGCATCGGGCTTGAGCTCCCTGAGTCATAAAGCGAGTTCCCACCGGCTCTCTAGTTTCACACTGGTAACGTCATGTTTCGATGCTACTCTCTCAAGTCGACCTACCCTTTCCTTCCCCCACTGTGTCCACAAGTCTGGTATTTCGCCAAATCTATTTTTAACCATCCCCCAAACTGTGTTGACAGTTCTCTCTCACTCCTCACCCTCCCCTGGGAGATCTCATCCATTCCCACAGTTGCACTGCATCCCATAGGGTGAAACTTCACACGCCATTATCTTCAACCCTGACCCCACCCCTGATCTTAATATCCAGAAACACAGCTGCCCGTTAAGGGTTTCTGCCTGAATCACCTATTGCACCTCATATCTAAGATTCTCAAAACTGCCCTCGTCACCTAGTTTGCAAAGTCTGCTTGTCTTAATTTTATGTTTTTTTCTGGCGGCTCAGTTTCCAAACCAGAAACCCAACCTGTCCTTCATTCAGCCTTCTTGGTGGAAAATGAGTTTATTGATTTTGCCTTCCAAATATCTCTCCAATTCAAGTCTTTTTTGCCACTGAAATTATTTTATTTGTATTTTTCATCTTCCATTCCCTACTTCAAACAGAAATTTCTTAAAGGCAGAGATTCCATGCATATTGGGCAAATAACCAATATTTGTTGATCTGAATTGAATTAAAATCTCCCTTACTATGTTCCACCAAATTTCCACATCTTTAGTGAATATCAATTACTGTACTTAAGACAACTGAAGATGTAGCTGGCTTTCTCTGTTCTACTGTAACAGCTACTCCAATGGACTTTAAATTCACATTCAGTCCCTAAACTTGGGGGTGAGTACAGCCTGCTCAGCTGGGACGGTGCAGCCTCACTGACAGGCCTGCCTTCTGGGTCTGCTCTAAAATTTACGGCTCAGACTTAGAACACTCAGCAGTTTCTCCAGTGTTTGCAGGAAAGGAGAATCTGCTCTAGCTGCCTTCATTACTTCTTTACAGATTCACTGTCTCCGACTTACTCACAGTTAAACATAGAATCGGGTGTGGAATATTCTTCATAATGTCAAATTACAAGTATATACCTATAATACATTGGAAGTATTTGGAATTTCTTAATAATTGGTGCCTCAACAATGTATTTTTTTTTTAATTTTATAGTTATTTCTCTAACTTTTACTTAGCTCTGGATATGGATTTCTTATCTATTTTTTTTCCTGAAGCATGAGCCCTAGTATTAGCGGATGACATTACTGTGTATGGAAAGGCAGCCCAATCAAGGAAGGGTCTTGAGCCAGACAGCCTCAGCTCCAATTCTGACCCCCCCACCTGCTGTCTATGAGGATGACCGATGACCGTGTCTCTCTCTCTCACCTTCCTCATCTCTAGCTGGGGGTAATAATGTCTCCCATACTTCCTAGGCTTCTTGTGAAAATTAAAAACTAATTCATGAATTGCATTTACTGCTCCATTTGGCACAATATAAGGCAGCTATTATTATATTACTTGAGAGTGAGAAAAGAAGGACTCAAAGGGGATTTTGAAGGGAAAAAAAAAGGTTTTGTCATTTAAAAATTTTAATTGCAAAACTAGTTGTTTACCATGGACAGATTCTGTGCTATTCAGTTCACCTATATTATCTCATTTAATTTGTGTGCTGCACATCAACTCTATAATGCAGCTTTTATTATACCTGTTTCACAGATGAGAAAATTAAACCTTAGAGAGGTTAAGAAACTTACCATTTGACACAGAGATAGTAAGCGACGGAGCTAGAATTTTAACTCTGAATTGTGCTCAAAGCTAAAATTAAATAAAATACACACCATTTATTCAAAGTCCTTACATCTTTGTAAGTAAAACAAAGAAAAAGAAAATACTTGGATGAATCACAAAATAACTATGCTGAGTGAAAGAAGCCAGACCAACAAGAAGTGTGTATTACCTGATTCCATTTACATAAAACTCTAGAAATGCAAGCTAATTACAGAGTGACAGAGAGCAGATCAGTGTTGCTTGGGGAGGGTATTAGGTGAGGAGAAGAGGAAAGGATGAATCAAAGAGAAAACTTTTGACCCTGATGGATATGTTTGATGTCTGGATTGTGGTGATGGTGATGGTGCACATACATGTTAAAACTAACCAAATCGTGTGTTTCAGATATGTTCAGTTTATTGAATGTCAGTTATACTCAATGCTGCTGCTGCTGCTGCTGAGTCGCTCAGTCGTGTCCAACTCTGTGCAACTCCATAGACGGCAGCCCACCAGGCTCCCCAGTCCCTGGGATTCTCCAGGCAAGAACACTGGAGTGGGTTGCCATTTCCTTCTCCAATGCAGGAAAGTGAAAAGGGAAAGTGAAGTCGCTCAGTCGTGTCCGACTCTTCGAGACCCCATGGACTGCAGCCCACCAGGCTCCTCCGTCCATGGGATTCTCCAGGCAAGAGTACAGGAGTGGGGTGCCATTGCCTTCTCCTATGCTCAATAGAAGTGTTTTAAAAACACAAGCTACTTTTGTACCCTCAAAATCATACAGTTAAATGAAAAAAACCGCTACACTGCTGGGACCAGGCTTTCTGCGTCTCTACAGAAAACAGTCATGCCTTCTGCTTTATTCCACTGCTCTGTGACCTTAATGTGCTGGCCTGGAGGATCAACGAAATAATAAAGGCAGAGCCCTGAGCACAGGGTCCGGGTCAGGGAGGCAGTCAGCTCGCTCTCTCCCCCACCTGCCTTATAGATTAGTCCCGACTTCTCAGAAATGCAAGGCCCTGTGCACTCCCCTCTGTAGGCTTTCAGTATCCCTACCCCAGAGCCTTATTACCACTGCCTTAGACCCGGCTGGCACCCCTTTCCTCGTCTAGTTGTCCCCAGGGACCCGGGCGGGGCAAGGGCAGCGGGCGCGTGGAGGTCGGAGCACCCCAGCCACTGAGAGCGTGCTGGTGCCAAGCTCTGGGAAGGGCCTCACTCATCCTCGCAGACTTTGCTGTGCCATCCATTTTAAATGACAATGGAGCCGACCCGTTTATCAAGATCAGCATGCTACTCTATTATTATGATTATTTAGCATTTACATAACACTGGATTTGCAGTGCTTAATAATAATTTATTTATTACTTCATCTAGCTACTCACTAATGGAAAATTCAAGGGGTTGTCCAGAGTTCACTGACCTCCACATTGGAGACACCTCAGGCCGTTTCCAACAGCATGCCCAAGTACCAGTTGTGAAATATTTTAATGAAAAGTGGTTTGGTATATATTTTTTTTCCTTGGCATTTGTAATGTATCTACTGAGATAATACTCTTTCTTTACAATGAATAAAATAAGCATTACTATTAAAAATCCTCTGAAGATCCCTGGAGTAGGAAATGGCAACCCACTCCAGTATTCTTGCCTGGAAAATCCCATAGAGAGCCTGGCAGGCTACAGTCCATGGGGTCACAAACAGACACGACTTAGTGACTAAACAACATTATAAATAAGTAACCGAAGCCATGTCTCTCTAGAACTCGTATGGAGGCTGCAAGAGTGAACCCCAGGTGTGTGCAGACATGGAAACCCTCCTCTGCATCTTCTGTCAGGAACGGCCTCATTGCCTTTCCGGGTGGAGTGTGCCAGCTGGCATCTCTGGCTGCTGGGGTCTTCAGCGTCCACCTCTGCCAGGGCTACGGCATGAGCCACGGCCCCTGTGTTGGCCTCTCCTGCCCAACACACGACTCATCTCAAAGACAGGCTTCGTTTCGGAGCTCCTCTTTTACAGGTGCACCTCACTCTCTGACGGCTTCTCCACCCAGTCACACTGCCTTCCCCTGTTCCGTCACAGATGTAACTCTCCAAGAAACGTTTTCAGTCCTTACTTCACCTCAGGGTCTGCTTCCCAGAGAACCCAGCAGGTTAGTATGAACCTAGAGTTTATACTCTGACAATAAGCATCTCATTTAGGCAAGTGTCTCTGGATTGTAAAATTTTCATCACTCTATTGGGATGGCTGGCTTTGGTTCTTTCAAAGGTCTTTCCATTTCTTCCATCCTTCTACCTATGAATTTGTGTTGAATGGAGTTTGATATTAATATAAATTCTGTGCCTTTAGCCTTTATGCAAGAGGTTTTGTGATGGAGAAAGATTTTAAGGAACAAACTCAAGAGTCCTCCTATTTTCCTATCTACAATAACCTATAATGATTCCAACTCTGTTAGAATGTACAATAGAAAGATGATTATGAGTGTGGATTGATGAGTGTGAAATCACACAGAAAGAACTTATGTATATGTGTAAAGTATATCCAACATAAAACATGCAGAAAATATAATTAAATAAATATCATAGGTGATCTAATTCTTATACATACATAAAATATTGGTTAAGACAGAAGATCTCAGAGCAGAGAGAAAACAGAGAGACCTCACTAATAGATAGGGAAGACAGAACTGCATTCTTAGAAGATCTAATACCCGAGTCTGATGGTCCCTGAGAAAAAGTTTAAATGAACCACCCCAAAAGGGAACAACTCCTTGGACAAGGCACACTTCAGAATTCCAGGAGATGCAACTCTCCCTCATCAGATGCTCAGACTTTTCACCTGTGGAGGTTTGATTTTCAAGCCAAGAATCAAAACAGAAGGTGTGTGCCTGTTCTCTTCATGTCCCTAATGTTTTTTAAAAAAACTGTTGTTCTCTAAACCATTTTGAAAGAAGCTTGGTCTCCACATTTTCTCTGGATTCTTCAGTGGTCTCTGGTCAAAGGTGTCTGCCACAAAAGAAACTGTTAAGAGACTTAATTGGGGTTTTTGAAAGTAAAAGCCAACAAGAATCTATTTCTGTAATGATTATAATAAAAAAGCTGTTGCCTAAGGCCTAAATGTACAGTTGTCATTGGACACCAGCCCTGAGAATCACACATGTAAATAGAAGTCTGTAATTTGAGAGGTCATACTGGCTAAGATTTTAACACATATTCAACAAAGCTTTATATAAACTCATGGAAGATTGATCTCTAATCAATGAGGAAGGTCATGTGGAATATTTGACAGCAATTTCACTGCAGCTGTTTTACTGGTGAAAGAAGGTATACCCCCCCAATGCCAGTGATGAAGACTCAGCAATATTCTAGACTGAATTATTTAAATGACCATTTCAGAGCAAGTAGTAAAGGACTTCGGTACTTACGGAAGTCAGCATGAAGCTACCGAAGAGAAGTCCCAGCACATTCCTGTCATTCGCTGTTGGGTAAGGGGACTCATGGACCAGCACGGGCTTCTTCATGTACTGGAAACAGAAGGACTGTTTCTTCAAACAGTGTACAGAACCTTTCTTGGTATTCCTCAGGATAAAGTGGGTACTGTGGGAAGTCACACCCCAGTTTACTGGGAAGGGATAGGATACATGAATCAACCCTCTGCCAAAATTTGTCTCCAGTGTTTTTCTACAAGGCTTTGGGCCTGTCCTGTCCCGTGCGAAATATTAATGACACAAATGAAAGTAGCAAGGGAGGGTGGCTCTGTATCTGCCCTTTAGAGTCAGACAGAGCTGGGTTTAAGTCCTGACTCTCCTACATACTGGCTGTGTATCCTTGGACGAGTTGCTTCACCGTCCTGAGTCACAGTGTGCTTAACTATACAATGGGGATAGGGACTTCCCTGGTGGACCAGTGGCTAAGACTCTGCATTCCCAATGCAGAGGGCCTGGATCTGATCCCCGTCAAGGAACCAGATTCCACATGCCACAGCTGAAGATCCCACGCGCTGTAGCCAAGACATGGTGCAGTCAAGTTAATAAATAAAATAAATATAAAAAATAAAAGTAAAATAAGGTGGTGATAGCACACACTCAGCAGAGTTGGTGAAGGGAGAATGGAGCAGTGGGCTGTGTGGAGCATAGTACCTCCCCAGACGGTAACTCTCTGCTGCACGTTGACTGCACCGTCTGAGTAATGAGAATATGCTGGATGACAAAATCAGGATCCAAAAAGGTCCCGCCAGGCCGGGCTCAAGGACCAAATCTAATAGGATGGCATTTAACAAAGACAAACGCAAAGGTACTGCAATTAGGTCTGAACAGCAGGCTGCACACGTGCCCGGTGGGGAGACAGGGCTTATCAACAGCACACCTGGCAAAAACCTGGGGGCATCGCATGACCCTTTGCTCATTAATGGGTCAATCAGGTGAAGTGGCTGCCAAAAAGCAAAGGCAGTCTTCAGCAGTGTAAAGGCTCATTGTCTGAAACAAAGGGAGAAATAATGCCTGTCTCCTTGACCACACTCGGGGACTACACTTTAATAGGGGTGGTGATAAGTTGGGCTTTTTCCAAACACAGAATCAGGATAGTGAGGAGACACAAACTCAGTCAAAGCAAAGGACAGAGGAGGCCAGGGAATACCAGGGAGGCTTAGGATAAGTGTTTACAAACATGAGAAAAGCAGTTACGTACTTGATGATGAATTAGAGCTCAGTAATACAAATCCCTAACTCAGAGATGAGGAAGGTATTATGTCTATCCTTGTAAGGGGAAACTTTGACTTTGGTTTGTTCTTTTAAACAAACAAGTGTAAAAGATTCCTTATCTGTGCTATGATAGAGAGTGATGTGCAGAAGAGCAACAGGAAAGAGAGCGGTCCTTTCTCCTGGAAGGAGGCTCCCTCTGACTCTGTGATGTGGGGACTCCATCAGCCTCCTTCCCCACTCTTTGGGGAAAAGCTATGCTCACAGACTTACCAAGGATTCCAGGGGATGGAAATTTAGCAAAACGGCAGGCATCTTGAGAGTCCCAGAAGATTCTGAAAATGGCTTATGTCTAACCCGTACCTTCCCCCAAGATCCATCCTATGTCGCTATGACAAGGCAGGCTGGCTAGAATGTCCTAAAAAGAGATGTCACGAAATCTGTAGAGATGTGCTTTTGATCAGTTCATGAAACTCCAAATCATCCACTGCCTGGGCCTGTGAGCACAATATTAAACTGCCAACCTGCTTTACATTTATTTACCCACCATGTAATGCCTACTTTATTGAGCCAATAAATTGGAGGCAGTAATATTCACCCATCCAAACCTACCTGGCTTCTAAGACCTGGCTCTCACCCTACACCCCTCAGAGGTGCCCTCAGGCCCTCCGCCTGCCGGGAGCACCTGCTCTCTGAACCTTGGCCTCGCCCACTGTGTCTGTTGTCATTAGGCACCTACTGTTTACCATCTCGCACTGTCACTTAGCTGGGTCCTATGAGTACATTTGTCTAGTTTTAGATGAGACAACGCTTGCCTGATGTGATCATCACTTCTCCAGGGATGGAGAACCTGTTTTAAATCCTTCTCTTCTGTCTTGCATTAAGCTTTTCCTGGGGCAGCTTATATCCTAGGGGCTCAGTTAAATAGAATGGAACAATCATTATAAACCTGAAGTGTTTCAGATAATCAACTTGATCTGGTTGACAAGCTTAAATCTGGATGTGGGATTTAAGACCCCCACAGCAATGTAAAGGGGTTTTCTATACCTCAGATTGGTCACCACATTAAACTGAATAGGCAGTGGGGAGTACAGCCCTCCTTATCTCTCACAGGGATATGTCCAGAGGAACTATGGACAAGCAAGGGCCTTAAAACGTGCTCTTCCAATGCTAATAGTTCCATTGATTCAGTTTTAAACTTGTTTGGCTAGAATCACAGACTGTCAGAGCTAAAAAGACACTAGATTCAGAAATACAAACTCCTCCTTTTATAGGTGATGAAACTAAAGTCACTAGAAGCAAAGTAATTTTGCTTCTAGTCAAGGATGACTAAAATGACTTGCTTATAGAGCTGCTTAGTAGCAAAGTTGAGACTGGGACCTAGATTGCCCGAGTTCCAAGTCAGAGCTTCTCTACGTCAATCCTCTAGACTCGTGTCTGTCCAAGTAGAGGGCATAGTGCTGACAGTGGGCTACAGGGTCCCTTAGTCACTACACCCGTTCCTGCCCCTTTTGTGCTCTCTGCTACGGGCATGCTGGCCTGTGCATTGTTCCATGAAATATCAGGCAAGCTCCTCCCTCAGGACCTTTGAAAATGCTGTATCTGCTTGGATTGCTTTTGACCCAGATAGCCACGTGGCTTGCTGCCTCATCCCCTTCAGGTCTTGTTCAGATGTCACATTTTTAGTGAGGCCTTCCCAGTCATCCCAATTAAAATTACCTGCTCCTGCTGCCTGCCCCAGCCAAACATTCATTCATTCTCTCCTTCCTCCCCTAACTTTTCTCTTTAGCACTTATTACTAACATTCACTAATAGTTTACTTATTTAATTTTTTTTTATGTATCTCTCCTTTATTATACTCTGTGCTCTCAGAGAGAAGGTTTTTTTTTTTAACTGCTTCATTTGATTATCTATTCCTGATACTTAGCACATATATACACAGTACATCATGGGAAATGCCAGGATGGATGACTCACAAGCTGGAATCAAGATTATTAGGAGAAACACCAATAATCTCATATACACAGATGATAACACTCTAATGGCAGAAAGTGAAGAGGAACGAAAAAGCCTCTTGACGAGGGTGAAAGAGGAGAGTGAAAAAGCTGACTTAAAACTTAACATTCAAAAAACTAAAATCATGACATTAGGTCCCAACACTTCATGGCAGACAGATGGGGAAAAGTGGAAACAGTGACAGATTTTATTTTTGGGGGGGCTCCAAAAATCAACGTGCTATCAAATTGTGGTGCTGGAAAAGACTCTTGAGAATCCCTTGGCTAGCACGGAGATCAAAGAAGTCAATCCTAAAGGAAATCAACCTTGAATATTCATTGGAAGGACAAGCTGAAGCAGCAACTCCAATCCTTTGGCCGCCTGATGCAAAGAGCCGACTCACTGGAAAAGACCCTGATGCTGGGAAAGACTGAGGGCAAGAGGAGAAGAGGGTAGCAGAGTTTGAGATGCTTGGATGGCATCACTGACTCAATTGACATGAGTTTGAGTAAACTCAGGGAGATAGTGAGGGACAGGGAAGCCTGGCGAGCTGTATAGTTCATGGGGTCACAAAGCGTCAGACATGACTTAGCAACTGGACCACAATAACAGATGGCACATAGAAAGTGCTCAGTAGATTCCTGTTAAATGGGCGACAATGCTGACTGGGGCAGAAGCTAAAGCCCAGGAGTGTCATTGCAAGATTCAAGGACATGGGAGCCCACGGCCAGAGAGGTAGCCACATTATGGCCCTCTCGTCTTTCCTAGAAACCTGCCAGAGGCACCTGGAGGCAAATCTTGGACGTTATCTCCCCACCACCCAGCCGGCCTGCTGGAGTTACCCAGGGTCCCTAACGAGTGCAGCAGAAGGAGGCAGAAGGATCTCAGCGGGGTTTAACCATGGATTTAAATTTGTAAACTTCAGAGTTTTCAGTAGAGTCAAGGCCCCATGGACCACCTCATCACCTGTCACATAGCGTCTAAATAAACCTCAGCAATGAATCAAATGTCCTGGGCTGACAGGGGCAGGGCATCCCTGAGATAATGCTTAGGCTCTGTTAGAGGGTGAGCTCGCTGTTAATCCGCATCAGAGCCCAGAACCAGCACTCAAATCATCAGAGGCCTGTGTGCCAACGGCTGGGAGAAGCCTTGTCACTGCCAGCAAGTATCCCAAACACTTAGAGAACCCCTGACACGGATGAGCAGTGGGCAGTGTTCGGACGACAGTGAGACGTTTCACCATCCTGGAGCCACACGAGTCACAAGATCTGCATCCCGCTCCACTCCTGGCTTCCAAGTCAGCATCACCTGAGGGAGGAGGGTGTGGGCCCAAAGACTGTCAGGGGCCTCCGTCTGTGAGCCCAGACCTTCCATACGAGCCTCTCACTAACTTCCATCCACGGAGCATTCTTCAAGGGCCAAAGGAACACAAGACGGAGAACTTCTTCTCGCCCAGTGACCCAGATCCAGGCTCTCCCGGGCGTTTCCCAATCCACAGTGTCATGCGGTCCTTCCTCTGGCCCCTTCCATCCCTATGTTCTTTCATGGCCACAAGTTCACATGAGGCCTTGCCCCCTCCACCCTTCTTACATTCCATGCAGGGGTTACTGTGGGTGAGGCGACCCTTTAAACCCAGGTCCAAACATCAATTCAGAATAAGAAGTTTTTCCAATAAAGGCTTGAACCCTTAACCGTGGAGCATGTTACACTTTCACAGTCCCTCCCAGCCCGCCAGCTGTCAGGATGAAAGAAGAATGATCTCACTTAGTCCTGGGACTCTCAAAGCCCTTTCTGCCCTGGAGAGCTGCTCTGAAACCTGGCTCTTTCAAGGGAAGTAAGGACAACTTCATGAGGACACTGGTGATGAGAGTGGCCTCCCTCGGAAGTCGCCTCTGACTCTGGCCAAACAGGAACGTGCCAGCCAGTTTCTTAAGCCGCCATCGTACACAAGCACAAATCTGCAGCTGACTCTGAGACCCTCTCTTCTTTCTGTCTCTCCATATTCTCTTCTTTCTCCAGCACAAAATGCTTGGGGCCCACCTGAGACCTAACATTTGTCTATTTTGAGAATAGATGAGTATTTATTAGAATTAAACAGCTGGGAGCCCTGTGATATTTAGATGGGTATTAGGAGGAGTGTATAAGAAGAAGATAATGCTGGGTCTCTTTTCCTGTAAACCAGGCTGGGCTTAGTTACTGAGGGGATTTCTTGGGTCTCCTGTGAGAGCCAGATACAGTTAATTTCCTGCGAAAGCTGCAGGCTGGGCCGCGCTGATATTGCAGTGTTATTTAGAATAGAAAGGTCAGGCCTGAGATTGAATAATCATTGACAAGAAATCCACGGGGAATAGGAAGCAGTTGGAGATCGGTGACTGAAACCTGGCCTGGCTCCACCCCTCCTTCTCAGGGTCTGGCTGATCTGGGGCTTTGTTCAGCGTTCTTCTCTGGAAAGTGCTTCTTGGACCCTCAGAGCTGACGGGCCTGGTGTGTGGAGACGGGGAACAAGACAGCCTTCGGGCGGCATTCCAGATGGGTGTTCACCCTTACACACTCGATGTGCCTGAGCTGGGGTCACCCTTTGCCCCCGGCATCTGCATGTGAATTTTCAAATTACAAATGATAGCTTTCTCCTTAGCACCTAGAAGCACTCTGAACCTCAGCAGGACATCTTTCTCTGCCTGGTCTCTGAGACACTCTCACAGCACGCCCCCAGCATGAAGTCACATGTGGGATGTCGGGCAAGATCACTGGGCAACCTGACGGATGGTGGACCGGCTGTGCGTCACGCAGGTGCTGTGCCCTTTGAAAAAGAGTGTCTCGTGAATCCTGACAGCCCTGAGAGCCCTGCTTTACAGACGAAGAGAAAGGCTCAGGAGGCTCAGAGAGGTTGAATGACGTGCTCATCATCTCCCAGCTCTTAAGCAGCAGAACAAAGCTTTTAGACCCAGGGCTTTCCAGCTGCCAAGTATGTGTTCCTTGTCTGTCTCGTGCTGTCTCGTTAATTTCCTAATCCCCATGTAGACTCCTTCTCTGGTACTGCCTTCCTTCTCTTTGATCCAGTCACCCCAGAGCAGTCCTCAGAAATTCTGATTTTCAATAAAAATTTCTCTCTTGTTGAAAACCATCAGGAGTCGCCATATCAGAGACAAGATCCCACATATTGGATGGCAAGGGGTGGGGTCCAGCTTAGAAAGGGGAGAAATGGGCAAGGGGGTTACTTTGGTACCTTTTGAAACTCAGATGCCACCCAAGTTACTTCTTTTAAAATTCAATTAATTTCTTCAACCTTGTTTTGGCGTGATTCTTCAAAGCGTAGTCACTTGTTTAACTTGAGAACCTTAAGGGCACAAATAGTATACTGACAAAGTAACCAAGATGCAATCCACGACTTATCCGTTACAAGTTAATGTCTAGGGTTAAAGTTATTCTGAGTGTCATGAATGCAGCCAGGTAAGGGTTAGTGTCCATGGTTCTGGCTAGAATGAGGTCAGGACTGAGGTTATGTCTTTGTGAATAGCTCACAATCTAAGTAAGATTATCAACAGGGAAAGTCATTCAAAGACAACTTCAGGGCACACTGGGGCGCATTTGGTCTGTTGCTGCCCTGTGTTGTCACGGGGTGTTCTGGCATTTGGTGCTCTCTGAGACTCCACGGCTGGGTAACAGGAGGGAATCTTGGATACTGGACTGGGTAATAGAAGGCGGTTGGACCAACAGATTCTCTTCCATGGTTGCCCACCCTGGAAAAGAGGCTTGAGTATCTTTAAGTTCGAAGTTCCTAGTGTGTGATTAGATGACCTGAGTCATCTCTTTTCCCCCAGATTATGGAAATTCACCTCCTTCCCTGAGATGCAATTTGATCACTATTGTCAAACTAGTTACAGAATAATGAATAGGAACATTTGTTTGGCTTTTACAAAATTTAAAATTTTGATTAAAGAAAATAATATTCATTTTAAGGACCACGATCTGGTGGTTAGTATTTGGACTAGAGGCTAGAAGTCCTGATTTTTATATCTAGATAGGACTACACTTTTCAATTTTTTGAAAGACTTGAGGTAGCTTTGTGCCTAGAGTCCATTTCCTAACGCCATAGAAAGTGCAGGGACTTGCCATGGGCTAGGGAGTTTGTTTAAAATGTGAGTTCTTCAAAACCAACATGATAATGTAAAGAAAAAAATAAAGTAACTAAAAAAAATAAAATGTGAGTTCTTTAGCCCAGAAAAATATCTGCTGTTATCTACTACCATCTTCCATTCCTGCTTCAAGTCACACACCTAGGCCAGAACCACTTCTTTCATGCCACCTGTACCTGAACTCTGAAATGAGATCCAGAGAGCAAGAGCGTGCACATTCTGGAAGAAAAAGAAGAGGCGGTATGGGAGAGTGCTCAACAGTCCCGACGCCGAAGCGTGACTGCTGGAGATGAACCCTGGCCCCTTCACTCTGTAGTTTCAGACTTCTAGGAAATTTGTTCAGTGTCTCTCTGCTTGGGTTTCTTCATTTTTAGTGGATATTATGATAGGACTTATCTAGATTTGTTGAGACAATTAAAGAGGTGAATGAATCGCTTAGAACTATGCCTGGTCCATCAGAAGCACAGTGAGGCGGACACCTCTCTCCAGCTGCCTGTCACACATCCACACCTTCAGAGCACCGCTTCCAGCATCGAGCCCTCCTGCAGAAGAATCAGTTATGGGCGACCTGTGGTGATTTCTCACCTACCTGGTTCAGGTAGGCGCTGCAGGCTCCTAGGACCTTAGTGCCAGACCTTCCTCTGGCTGTGGTTCCGGAAGCAAACCAGGGGAGGTGACTTTGAGATTGCTTTCGGGCGGCACAAACCCACTCATTCACTCGTTCACTCAGCAATTACTTGCTGAGAGCCTCCTGGGGCCGGTACTACCTTGGGCGATTCACTCCACAGCCCTGCTCTCAGTTTCAGAATGGGTCTCATAACGCCTGCGCTGCCGCCCCCCCAGGGCCGGCTCCAAAGGCTTGCGCCCGCACGCCTTACAGAATGCTAGACAGGCCGGCGCTGCCAGCATGGCATCCGTGACGACCGCCACTCTCTCCAGGACAGCGGCCCTGCTGCTGTCCGCTGGCGAGCCCTCTGGCGCAGAGCGGCACTGGGCCAGACGGGGGCCTCAGGAGCGCGGGTGCCCGGGCACCACCTGGCACTCTCTTCGCCTCTGAGGATCAGTGCAGAGCTCTCCCCAGGCAACACCATCAACCCACCTTTGGTGACACCTTTACTGCCTGGCACAGTGTAGAGCAGTGATGGTCTTATGCATCTGAGGACAAAGGGCAGAGACACCTGTTTATTGGGCTGGAAAAAGCCACAGGTGCCGCCTGGGAGAATGTGGGCATTCTAGCTCCCCAGGGATAGGTCAGGCGGAGCAGAGCAGCCCAGGTCGATCCACGGTGGGGGGCGGGGGGGGGCGGTATGTTTCATGTGTTTCTGCAAGCTCTCCCCACCCCCTCTCCCAGTTTGCTCTGGTGACAGCCACCTCTGAAGTTTATAGGTATCATTACCTGTGAAAAATCTGCTCTGTCTGAAGACAGTCGGGGATGGGGATGGGTGGCAGATTGCAATTTAATGATCAGATTAAAATATGCTAAAGCAACCAAATAAATAAATAAAGAGCCCGGCCGCCTGGATGGAGCACCACAATTCACTCTGTGGGCAGCAGAGACCGGGGCTCCGGAGACCAGCTCATAGCTCACCCACAGGCGGGTTCAGTAGCCGTTACTGTGTGACCACAAGGAGAGACAGCCCTCCGAGAAAGACTGACACTGAGTGGCACTGGAAACGGAAGGGCTAGGGGCTGGGGAAGAGACGGGGCGGCAACAGTGGCGCCGATCACGGGGCAACGGGGGCGTTCAGGTTTTCCAGTGTCAGGGGCTCTGCTCCTCTTCCAGTCCCCCCGGCCCCTGCACAGCCCGCCTGCTAGGGTCAGCGCCGCTCCGCCCACGGACACGCAGCCTGCTAAGACCACGTCCTGTAATGTAGGGGCGTGTTTCCGTTTCTTTCTGTCTCCCCAGCCTGCGATCTCAGGAGGGGTGAGCATGTGATTTGGTCCTCTGCTATCCTTACTTTAGAAACCAAGATGCTGCTCCATGGGTCAGTGCTGGAAGGCTGAAGGGACGAGCTAGTCCTCTTCAGAGCTTGGGTTCCTCACCGAGGACTCCTCACTGGGGCCCCTGGAGCAGAGAGCAGGGAGGTGGGGGAATGCAGCCGCCTGGCCCTTGTGTCCTCCCACCGCCAACTCTCTGTTCTCCTTGTCTTCTCGGGGACCTTCTCTTGCTCTTTCTGGTCTGAACCTGCCGGCTTCCCTCTTCCAAGACAACTTTTGTATACCCTCTGTTCCCCTTGCCTAGAATCCTCCTCTCATCCATCATTACAGTTAACTCATTTTCCAGTTTGCAGCCCAAGAAGCCTCCAGAAAACATCGCTGACCCCCTTGACTGATTCAGTTTTCTTTATTATGAATTCTCAGAATCATCTATCTTTTTGCTTATTACTTATCAGGTTGCAGATGTACACCTATCTGTGTGAATAATGAATTGATGCTAAACACCCCCACTAGGCAGTAAGGATCCTGAGAGCAGAGACTAGGTATTTTTATTCTTGCTTGTCATCTCCAGTATCCGCAACGATGCCTGGTGCACAGTAGGTTCTCAGGAAACGCCCATTGATTGGAGGAACAGGACCTATCCTTAGGGATCTCATTATCCTGCATCCAGTGGTCATCACTGAAGTCCCCCGCCCCCGCCATATCCTGTGATTCCATGACACTCCATCCTCCACCCTCCACTGAAACACTTACAGTTGTAATAACAGCTTGTTTCCACCCAGCTATAATGTAAAAACTGATTAGGGCAGCTCCGCACCAGGGCCCAACATGGCTGTGGGTGGCTGTTGTGTCTGAAGGGGCAGGAAAAAGGGTAGGAGATCTGAGATAATCATTCATCTCCCACCTTGGGGAAAAGCCTTTTTTTGTTGTTGTTCACACTCAGCAAATGATGCTCTTGTACCAATAATAAATGTCAAATGCTCTTCCTGGGACTTGGGGGAGACAGAACATTAGCAAAGGAGGAGCAATTCAGCGAAAAGGACAGAATTTCTGTTTAAGGATTGAAAAGCCAAGTAACAAATGTCACCACGAGACTCTGGGGAGAGAGCTTTGCATCAACGACCAGTACCATGGAAAAATAAATATATCTGCGGCTGCTTTTAATCATCTCACACTCGCCACTGCCTGGAATCTTCCACAGGGTCCCCCTCTCTCACAGAAAGAGACTTAGCTCTCTGCTCTGTAGCACATATCTGCAGGTGTCTTGTTGGACCAGAACTGGGGAAATGGCCAGGGGAGGCTGTCAGAGCAACAGGCCAGACTAAACCCTGTGACTCCTAAAACAGCACTGCAAATTAGGGGACCAGCCACAGTGACTCGGTTTCTGGCTGTTTTCTTTGTTCCCTTATTTGTTTGATAGCTGTGGGTGAAACTCCATGGTAAGCGTGGGAACAGTGGTTCAGTCTCCTGCACTAGACTATAACTAGGATAGCAATCTATGCACCGTTTTATTCCCCCTGAATGAAAGTGCTTGGGGACCAAATTGAAATGGACATCTTCTTAATGTAGAAGGGAGGCAGAAGGAACCAATAATTGCTCCACGATGTGAGGAGCACTGCAAGAGAGGCACAGGCAGGGTGCCGTAGGGACAACAGTCCTCCCTGGGGACTCTGGGGATGGCGACAGGGGACACCGAGTCTTGAAATACAGGCAGGAGGAGAAGAGGGGACAGAGCACGAGGTGGTTGGGGGGCATCGCCGACTCGACGGACATGGATTTGAACAAACTCTAGGAGATGGTGGAGCGGAGAGCCTGGCATGCAGCCCGTGGGGTCGCAGAGTCCGACCTGACTTAGCGACTGGACAACAACAACCTCTAGCAGGGAGAAAGTCATTTCCCTTCAAAGAATGCGTGTACAAATGCAGTCCTAGGAAAGGCGCTGGGTTTTTATTTATACCAGGTTTTCAAAGAGTCCTTGCCACCATGCTCTCTTGCTCCAAATACTCCAATTGCTTTCTAACTGGCTTCACTATTTCCAATCTTATTTTCCTGTTGTCTGCTTACAACACTGCTGCCAGTGGCGTACTGTTAAAACTTAGAGTCTTATCATATTACTCCTCACCTCAAACCCTCTGAGGCCTCCAGGTTTATGCAAAGGAAGAGCCAAAATCCTCATCTCATCCTCCAAGAGGCTCTTATGTTCTGCCTCTCCCTTGCGCTGTTCATTTTCTGACCATATTACCCAATAATCTCCTCCTCATTCGCTCTCGGATTCAACTACACTGGGCTACTTGCGATTCCCCAAACCTACCTGATGTGCTCTGGCCTCAGGGCCTTCCGCCTGGAGTCATCTCAGATATCACGGTGGTTTCATCCACCCCCACCCCAGATACCTTGAGCAGTTCGATCGAACTGATGCTCCTGGCCAGTCCTCCGGACCACTCTGTCTGATTCTCAATAGCGCTTTCATCATCCCTTCTTAATTTCCCCCAGCACTTACCACCATCCAACATACCTGGTGGCTCAGACAGTAAAGAATCCGCCTGCAGTGTGGGAGACCTGTGTTCGGCCCCTGGGTTGGGAAAATCCCCTGAAGGAGAGCATGGCAAACTACTCCAGGATTCAGGCCTGCAGAATCCCCATGGACAGAGGAGCCTGGAGGGCTACAGTCCGTGGGTCACAAGGAGTCGGACACGACTGAGTGACTAAGCACAGCACAACACGGTGTTCATCCTATCCATTTTGTCTCCTCTCTGTTTCCCCCTCCCGTGGGAGTCTAAGCTCGCTGACAAGGGGAACTTGGTCAAAGTTGTACCCCTAATTCCTAGACTGGTAACCTGGCAGGCAGGGCAGAGTGCTTGTTCAGGGTTGGCTGAGTAAAGGATAAGGAAAACGTTGTTGCTCAGTTGCTAAATTGTGTCTGAACCATGTGACCCTACGGACTGCAGCAGGCCAGGCTCTTCCGTACTCCACCACCTTCCAGAGTTTTCTCAAATTCAGGTCTGTTGGGTTGAGTGGGTGATGCTATCTAACTATCTCATCCTCTGCCACTCCCTTCTCCTTTTGCTTTCAGTCTTTCCCAGCATCGGGGTCTTTTCTAGTAACTCAGCTCTTCACATCACACGGTCAAAGTACTGGAGCTTCAGCTTCAGCATCAGTCCTTCCAACGAATATTCAGAGTTGATTTCTTTTAGGATTGACTGGTTTGACTCCTTGTTATCAAAGGGGCTCTCAAGAGTCTTTTCCAGCACCACAATTTGGAAGCATCAGTTCTTTGGTGCTCAGCCTTCCTTATGGTTCAACTCACATCTGTACATGACTATGGAAAAATCATAGCTTTGACGATATGAACATTTGTTAGCCAAGTGAGGTCTCTGCTTTCTATTATGCTGTCTAGGTTTGCCATAGCTTTTATTCCAAGAAGCGTTTTTTGTTGTTTTTTGTTTTTTTTTAAATTTCCTGGCTGCAGTCACCATCTGCAGTGATTTTGGAACCCAAGAAAATAAAATCTGTCACTGTTTCCACTTTTCCCCCTTCTACTGTCCATGAAGTGATGGGACCTGATGCCATGATCTTAATAGTTTTTTGAAAGTTGAGTTTTAAGCCAGATTTTTCACTCTCCTCTTTCACCTTCATTAAGAGGCACTTTAGTTCCTCTTCACTTTCTGCCATCAGAGTGGTATCATCTGAGGTTGTTATTTCTCCTGGCAACCTTGATTCCAGCTTGTGCTTCTTCCAGCCCAGTGTTTCTCATGATGTACTCTGCATAGAAGTTAAATAAGCAGGGTGACCATATACAGCTTTGATGTACTCTGTTCCCAATTTTGAACCAGCTTGTTGTTCCATGTCCGGTTCTAACTGTTGCTTCTCGACCTGCATACAGATTTGTCAAGAGGCAGGTGAGGTTGTCTGAAATTACTACCTCTTTAAGAATTTTCCACAGTTTGTTGTGATCCACACAGTTAAAGTCTTCAGCATAGTCAATGAAGCAGAAGTAGATGCTTTTCTGGAACTCCTTTGCTTTTTCTATGATCCATAGAATACTGGCAATTTCATCTCTGGTTCCTCTGTCTCTTCAAAACCCAGCTGTACATCTGGAAGTTTTTGGTTGATGCCTAGCTTGAAGGACTTTGAGCATTACCTTGCTACCATGTGAAATGAGTGCAATTGTATGGTAGTTTGAACATTCTTTGGCATTGCTCTTCTTTGGGATTGGGATGAAAACTGACCTTTTCCATTCCTGTGGCCACTACTGAGTTTTTCAAATTTGCTGCAATGCTGAGTGCAGCAGCATCTTTTAGGATTTTAAATAACTTAGCTGCAATTCCATAAGTTCCACTAGCTTTGTTCTTTCCTATTCTATTTTTTTCCTCTATTTCTTTGCATTGTTCACTCAAGAAGGCTTTCTTATTTCTCCTTGCTATTCTCTGGAACTCTGCATTCAATTGGATATGTCTTTCCCTTACGACTTTGCCTTTCACTTCTCTTCTTTTCTCAGCTATTTGTAAAGTCTCCTTAGACAACCACTTTGCTTGTTGCATCTTTTTCTTCAGGATGGTTTGATCACCACCTCCTTTATAATGTCACGAACCTCTGTCCATAGTTCTTCAGGCAGTCTGTCTACCAGATCTAATCCCGTGAATCTATTGTCACCTCTACTGTGTAATCATAAGACACTGGAAAAAATCCAAAAATAATTAGACAGCTTTAAATGAGTCACAGACTTCATGTTTGGCGTGCAGTTGGCAGAGCTGCTCTTAACCGAATCTGTGAGGCCATGCCGCGGGCATGCCTTTACCCTCGCTGCGTGCTTCAAGGCCTCATCTCTCTTCACCACTCCCTCCCTTCTTTTGGCCAGACAAGCAGTTTGCAGGATCTTAGTTCCCTGACCAAGGATTGAACCTATGTCCCCTGTAATGGAAGGGTGTAGTCCTAACCAATGGAGGGCCAGGGAAGTCCCCACACCCTCTTCTCTGACCTCTTACTGCCCGGGTGCCAGGGATCTTATATTTTTGGGGGAGGTGTGACTTCCCTCCAGTGTCTTACTTGGCCTTGCTCTCTTCCTCTCTTCTTCTGCCCTCCACTCTTGCTGTCCTTTACGATTTCTTCTTCGATCTCTCTCTTCCTTTCTGTGTCCCATGCTCCTCTGCTTTCTGCCCATCTTCTTTCTGCACCCTCCCCTTTATCTCTTCCTACCCCTTCTCTATGCCCACAGTTTTTCCTCTGTCTTTTCTTATTTCTCCTCCTCCTCCTTCCCCCTCCTTCTCTCAGTCTTCTCTCCCTCCCTCCCTCTCTCCCTTTGTCCAAGCACCTGTTAGGTGCATGAGATGGTGAGGGACATCTGGCCCCTTGAGATCTAATAATGTATGTGGGGAGATCACATATCTAATAACATTTCGAGGCAGGGCCAAAGGCACATGTACTGGAGGATCTTTGGAGGAACAGATAACTCCAGGGAGGAGAAGGGCTTCCTAGAGGAACTGGACTTCTGAGTAAAGAACAAGTATGTGGGGACTTCCTGAGCGGTCTTGTGTGTAAGGCTTCACCTTCCGATGGAGGGGTATGGGCTTGATCCCTGGTCGAGGAGCTAGGACCCCACATGCCTCATGACCAAAATAACCAGTGATCCACATAAAAAAAAGAAAAAAGACCACATGGGTCTGTGAATACAGCAGGGCCACCATTTTAGGTGGCTGATACAATCACATCATGAACAAAATTTGCAAAAAGGTTAAAAGAAAGGAAGAAGCTTGGAATTTGGGGAGAGGTTGCTACAAGAAGACCATTGGCTACAGCCAGCTGTTCTTATTTGAGCTTACAGGAAGAAGGAGGCTAGATTAATGAAAGACGCTCAGAACTATATTTTCTATCATTTTAATATTGTTTTTTTTAATCTCTATAGAGCAGCCTAAATTTATATACAAATGTTTCAGGGAAGCAATTACTAACTGATCCGAGTGATCTGCTTCACTGGCATATTCTTAGCACACAGCTGCCAAGAGGTATTGACTGAATTGGATGGAGCTGAATTCCTGTACGACTAGGGGAAGGGACAGTAACTATATCCCAAGCTTGGGAAGGCTTTAACTCAACATTATCATTGCTTCTGGGGGTTAGGAATGCCTGCCTAGCATCCTTCCCCCTCTCCTTGAAGTTAGATGATTTAAAATAATGGGGTCGGTCATACATTTCCTCAGCAGTTTCTTGGGCTTCCTATAGCTCTATCCCTTGATGGGTTTAGTCACTTCGAATCATCCAGTAGCAGGGATGCTTTCATTCTAATCCACATCTGCTCCATCAGCAGAGCCTAATCCCATCTCCCTCTGGATCTGAGCTTTGTTCATGGACATCATAGTTTTAAAATCTTGCTCAAGCTTGTTAATTGATGAGTACAGTTGTTATTCATGAACAAGGGCTTAGAGATTTGTGTCTTTTTTTGTTTAACACTTTGTCTCATTGAAAAAGTCTTTCCAGTGGTAGTCCCGCTGGACATTAAGATCCTTCTGAAGTGCGGAGCCATTGTCAGCACACAGGAGGTGGTCAAGTGCATTCTTGCTTACTGAAGAAATAAGGGTGGCCACCCAGCCTGGGGCCTGTCTGGTAACTCTCTGGGATGTCTCAGGAGAGGAGCCCAGTGGACTTGCAGAATCCTCAGCAGAGACCTGCTGTTGCCACATAGGAAGATCCCAAGGAGGGAATTGTACTGAAAAAAGCAGTAACGTGCAGAGAGGTAAGACTGAAGACCCAGAAATAAAAAAGCTGGGTTTATGTCACTGTGGGTTTGCTCTCTGAGTTGGGAAGATCTCCTGGAGAAGGGAATGGCTACCCACGCCAGGATTCCTGCCTGGAGAATCCCATGGACAGAGGAGCCTGGTGGGCTGCAGTCCACGGGGTCGCAAAGAGTCAGACACGACTCAGTGACCACATCTTCCACCTTCACTATGTCATTGAAGGTCAAGATGCAGTGAACTGACTGATACAAACTTGGGTGCAGAAGACCAGTGGTTAATGTGATGGAGGAGGTCACAGTCTTGTTATCTGGCTACAGGGGCAGAGCGCCCTTTTTGAACTTCCAGGCCATGTGGACATGAGGAAGTCAGAGCTCTCCAAGGGTCTACACTCTGGTTGTCTTCTTAGACATGCTCGGTGGGTGATTTCAGACCAGACTTGCACAAAAAGGCTTTACTTTCAATTTGAGGTAAGAGCAGGGAGGTCTGCTGTATTCCCTAGGACAGTTTCCCAGAGCCCTGCATTTAGAGAGCAACTCAGCATCTCTTTGACCATAAATAAAAATTCTTTTTTTCAGTTTTGTTGAGATAAGTTGAAGGTATACCACATGATGACTTGACTTGAGTATATTGTGAAATGATTCCCACAATAATTTTAGTTAACATTCCATCATCTCATTGACCTAAGGGGGGAAAAGAGGTTCTCTCCTCATGAAGAGAACTTTTAGGATCTACTCACTTAGCAACTTGCAAATATACAGCTTTGTTAGCTGCAGTCATCCTGCTGCAAAAGCCTTGATTCTCATTCAACTACTGCTACTTATTCTGGTTAATAACAAACTGGAAACCCTTCAGCCTTCCATGTAGGCAAGTTCGGACTGGAGGACTTGCAAAAAAAAATCCCAAAGCATTTGGAAGGCAGAGGGTCCCTTGAGGAAAGACACTGCATGCTGAAGCCATTCAAGTAAGACGTAAGAGCGCATCACATCCTCTCACCCTGGAAAAGGATCAGAGAAGTTGGCGTGTGGGAGACAAACTTGAATGACCTCACAGTTCTGTCCAAGACCAACTCTGTTTATCTACTTCTAAACATCAACTTGTTTTAAAAAAAATCCTACATTTTCTTAAGATAGGAATAGTGCAAAAATGAGTGGGAAATGATGGAAGACACACTAATTGAGCCAAAGAAATAACAGGAATTTCCTCAGGAAGGACAAGATCTTAGCCAGGCTAGACTGATATTAAAAAAAAAAAAAAAAGAAAGAAAAGAGAAAATATGCCCATAGCTAATAGGTCTTTACAATGGAACTAGGGAAAAAGGAGGACATCCTGATTGTTACTAGTATTCAGGGATAGAGATGCGCCCAGATAATCAGAAGTATAAATAATACTAATAATAAACATGCTTTTAGCACTTACGTGTATCAGGTGTTTGTTATTAGTTTTTTAAAATTGATGTTAAATTGGTATTTATCCCTGGTTCCTGACACAGAGCTCCTAAAACCCTCATCTTTCCTAGGTGATAGGAGTATGTTTAGTATGTGAGCTCCTTGGTATCTTCAGGATGGGAACTGGTCAGAGAAAGACTAAGCCTTGATCAGAAAATTGAAGCTTTCAGCTCCAAATCCCAATCAGCATGTAGGAAGGGCTAGAGATTGAGAAAATCATCAGTGGCCAATGATTATTTAAAGCATGCATTGATCTCACCACAAACACTTCTTACACCACAGCACCCACATGCTGCGAGGGTGGGACACCCCAGCTCCATGGAGTCAGAGGGTCCGGCACTCAGGTCCCTTTCAGACCTTCTCTATGTACCTCTTCATCTCGAGGATCATCTGTGTCCTTTATAATAAACCAGTACGTAGACGCTCAGTGGCCTCCTAAGTTCTGTGAGCCGCTCTAGCAAATGATCAAACCCGACACGGGGGCTGTGGGATTGCCCGATTCGTGACTGGCCAGTCGGAAGAGCGGGCGACCTGGTGCTTGCTACGCACGTCTGCAGTGAGGGCAGTCTTGTGGGACTGAGCCCTGACGCCTGCGGGGGTTGACACTGAGCCTAGAACTGTAGGACATCCATTGGAATGTTTGAGAACTGGGTGATATGAAATAAACCTCTCATTTAGTGTCAGAAAGAACCTGGCAGTAGCAGAGCTGAGATTCAAGCTCACGTGGTCTGGCTTTTAAGATCTCAGTGAGCAAACTACGTGTATCCCTCACACCAAAGGTTCTAAGAAAGACCCGCTGAAAGCTGCGGTTAGGGGGTAGGTAACGAAAGCAACCGGAGATGTTGCAGTGGGTGACTTTATAGGTTTCACTAGGTGATACAAGAAAATGTGGACACATTTAAAAGGGAAAAATCAAGAAGATCCTGGTAAGATACTGCAAGAATTATTCCTGAATTCCAGCACAGTAGTTCATGTGTACAGGAATGCAGACATGCCCTGTGTTCTCAAACTGCAGCCCAGGAGAAGGCTGGGGAGGGCAGGAACACAGCTACTGGGGAAACAGTGCCCGAGTGGGTGATGGAAAGATGCTTCTTGTGGAACAGGGCGCCTCAGAGGGACTAAAGGGGAGCAGGACCTGTCTGAACAATGGGAGCCTCAGACAGATCCAGACAGGCAAACGCTTTACCGCCTGAGCTTCCCAACAGGTCCTATAGCACTGGGGCCTTGTACGCTGTCCAGAGGTGCTCGTTGTCGATACTGCTGAGTCTCACTGGACAGGGCGGCTGGCTTTCATGAGACAGAGGGGGTTTGGGCTTGGGATGTCACCTGGACATACCGAGGGGACCCTATGATTTATCTAGAGGGACCCAGGAGCGTGAGATAAGCTGGTCTTTGCATAGGTCCCATGAGAATACGGGCTTCCCTGGTGGCTCAGCTGGTAAAGAATCTGCCTGCAATGCAGGAGACCCCAGTTCGATCCCTGGGTTGGGAACATCCCTGGAGGAGGCAATGGCAACCCACTTCAGGATTCTGGCCTGGAGAATTACATGGACAGAGGAATCTGGTGAGTTACAATCCATGGGGTCATGAAGAGTCAGACACGACTGCGAGATTAACACACACACACACACACACAGGAGAATAAACAAGGTCAACGCTTCCCCCAGGCAGGTGGCCCCTTACAGCTCCTCTTGCCTGCCCACCCTCACACTGCCCAGAATGTTCCGGGAAGGACGCCTAAGGCTAGAAGTCATAGATTGCGTCTCCCTGTGTCTGACTGGCCCAGACAGGAAACCCACTGCTCTCTTCGCCTGGTCACTGTTGGAGCTTTTCTGCAAGGTGTGGGAGGAGCACAGCCTCTCTCCTCTCTGCGGGCCTCTGGTACAAAGATGTAGGGTAAAGCACCTTCCTTCCCTCACCCAGTGACTTCCTAAGACTAAACTCCTGTGCCATCCTTCACGCTGAATATTTCCAGAAAGGAGGCCATATTTTGGGTAACAAAGGGTGGTTGGAACATTGGTGTTCTGCTTTTTGTTCAAGTTGGGGAGGTCACGGAAGTCTACAAGAAGCAGGTAGAAATCCATGCAGGGGGTGAGGGTGTGGAGTGCTGAGCATATCAGATTTTGTGATTTTAAAGCTTTAGACTTCATTTGAAGTGACTGCTGGCCATTAGCCCTGACCCTTCTAGAGAGCAATAAACACGGGAGAGACTTCCTCAAGGGCCAGGCAGGCTGCCGTGAGGAACAGCAGCTCTCTCTTCATGATGACCATGGATGAGTACTGACGTCAGGAGTTTAGACAACAACCAAATTTGGAGACTGTTGAGGAGGTAGTATTGGGTGGCTCAGTTCTGGCCCCTGTTGTTATACCCCTTTCTGGATCTTCCGAAGAGTAACGAAGCCAACCCTGGGATGTTACTGAAAATGTTTTTCTTGGGAGTAAGTCCAGCACAATGAAACAGCTCTGTGGACTTGCCTTTTGCTCTCACTAATCCTTTTGAGCACTAGGTGTGATAGAGGTGGCCAACTACTCAAGGAGTTACTGTGTGCCATTATTGCCAGGAAGTTGCTGCCTAGACAGGGACCACTTTTCCACCCTTCTGCCCACCCCTCAACTCTTGCATTTAGGAATATGAATGGAAGGGAGCTCTTGGTTAAGGCTTTCAAGAAGTGGTGGCCCTTCTACACACTCTTTCCCTCCTGCAGGTCAGAGGTGGAGGACCACCAATTCCTGAAGGCTGAAGGAACTGGATCCCTGAATCACTGCATGAAGACAAGGCATCCTGTCAAGGAATGTCTGATGGAGGCTATTACCATTATTGGTGAGAAACAGACTTGTACTGGACTTGAGGCCCTACAGTCTTGGTCTGCTACAACAGTTCAGCACCACTCTTAAGCAATAAACTAGGTGGGTGGGTGAGGTTCACAATTCTCCAGGCAACTAGAAGACAAAGTGGTCTGACACGACCTTGCATACCTAAACTTCCATAGATGTGCTCCCATGTTGAGATTTGCAGAGGAGAGATGAGGTCTCCATTTTGACTGCTGAACACACTCTCCAAATCAACCTTGGCAAGACAGCTTCATGATTTTGAGGCCATTGGTCCCTTAGCTTATCTGTTAAGAAACATAATGATTTGACCCCCCCACCATGATGGTCCATTCTTTTCATCTGTTTTCTATTGATTAGAATCATGATAGGGATGAAAGGGTGAGTAACTGGCATTTTCAATATAGACCTGCCTCTCGGGGGCTTTGGGGAGAGCCTCCTAAAGCTTGAGGTGAAAGCATGAGAAAAGGATGCATGTGACGCCTCTGGAGGCACAATATGAGGAA
Organism: Antilocapra americana; assembly: GCA_007570785.1. Classification (NCBI taxonomy): domain Eukaryota; kingdom Metazoa; phylum Chordata; class Mammalia; order Artiodactyla; family Antilocapridae; genus Antilocapra; species Antilocapra americana. The sequence goes on along the minus strand of ML660219.1, from coordinate 3,233,953 downwards.
TGGCAGACAAGACGCTGCTTCCCACTCTATGCACAAAAAATGGTGTTAAGGGCCTGGAAACAGACTTAGGTGTTGAAGGCTGAAGTAGTGATCCAGCCAGAACACTCTGAGACATTAAACTCTGTAACAGACCACAACCCCAAAGGCCAGGGGCTCACTGTGAGTGTAGACAAACACTGCAGAGGCGATCGCAGGGGGCGGCAGGCACAGCACACGGTAGGCACGTTCGCCCAGCGGAGTCGCGTCTATCACACTTCTCAGAGCCTAGAACTGGTGGTTTCTCTAACTTAGATTCATGCCTTCCTCTGCAGCATTTTTCTGGTACCGCAGTCTTCCTTATGACCAGATCAAAGCAGACAGAGAAGGAAAGAAGAGCCAGTGGAAAATGGCTGTGACTCAGAAACTTGTAATTTATTATGGAACATAGCCCGAATATTTTAACTGATATTTATTTGGCTGATGGCAGCCGGTCACAGACAAGCAGACAAAATTGGGTGCTCTGCCTTCCCGCAGCAATATTTGCAGGTAAAAAATCCTTCTTTCCTCCCTTCTCATCCTCCCTTCCTTTCTTTGTGGGTGAGGTAAGTAACTCAATTTGCCCCACTGCAAAAGTAGACTTTAAAATGATGAGGGCCACAGTTTAAATTACAATCCACATTAACCTAAATCTTGATTTGGGGAAAGATAAGTTATCAGCAGGTGAGAAAATAAATTTACACCAAATACAAGTATACTTTTTTTTTTTTTTTGCAACAAAAGAAACTATTTATTTGGAATATGCATTACCAGTACAAATCAGGAGACTGTAAAACCTACACCGTGTTAGTATCATTAGAGAACACAAAATTTCAGTTGGAATCAAAAGGGACAGAAGCCTGTGCTCTCGCAGAAGCAGAAAAGCTTAAATTTTCAAAACCAAAACAGAGCAGAGCTTTGCAGGTTTATACTCTGAATAATAAGAACAGGGGAGGAGGAGTGGGAGAATAAAACCAACAACCAAAGGGAAGCACTTCAAAATAACTGAGAACGCCAAAGGGAAGAAAGGAATAAGAGAGAAAAGGGGAGAACATTGAGTGTTTTATTAATTTTAACAAAAGGAAAAAAAAATGTTTACAAAAAAAAATAAGAGTCCAGAAAGCTTTGAGCTAGGGATTGAAACCATGAAGGTGATGTGAAAAGCTCGTCGTCATTGTTTTGTTAAGACTTAAAACAAGAGTGCCGGCACCAGGGTAGACACTCCTGAAGTCCTGCTCACTTTTCTTGCTTAGGTTCTGGCTGCTTTCTGAATGCTTCATCATTTGTGGAATGAAGACCATTTAACTTTCTCCAGATAACACTGCTTTCTTTTCCAAAACATCCCAAATCAAGCCAGTTTGACCATCTGCTTTAAGCAGCTGCCTAAACCAGAGGTTAGCAAGAGGTGTACTGCCCGTGAAACCAGCACAACCGCTCAGCACTGGGACAGGGCACTGAGTCGGGCTGAAAATATCTCCAGGCTGAAGGCTCTCGGGACAGCGTCCTGGATCTAGTTTACTCAAGCTAATGGTACACATCCCACCAGAATCGCCTGTGAAATTCCTTTGGAAGGAAAAAAATCCTCTCTAGTTGGAAAGGCTTCGTGGAAGGTTCTTATCAATCAGGAAGAAAGGAAAGAAAGCATTTTAATGTGACATTCACAATCAACCAAGGCAAAAATCTCTCCCTACAATATAAAAAGTTACCCTGGACCAATTCCTTGAAGAGTTAAAGGTCAAAAAAAGGAACTTAAAGTCCCTGCATTTGTTTTTTTTCCCAGGGACTTTGGAATGCCACACACTCCAGAAATACAGGTGAGTCACATGACGTCACTGTGGGGCTTGTCTTTGAAGTCAACTGAATTCCGAAGCAAACAGAAGTACATGGAAACAGCCTATTCTACAAATGTCATCTTTTCACATCACCTCGGATACATATTTAAGAAATAAAAACACCAAGATCATAATCCTGACAATTCAAAAAGCACCCTCCCATAAACAAACCAAAAATAACACTTTTTTTTTAATATATTTTAAAGAGCAGGATAAAGAAAAGCAAAGAATTTATTTCTGGGTCTCAAAGTTAATAAACATAATAACATGTTAGGCTGTACCTATTATGCTCACTATTCCAAACTTTTTTTTTTTAGTTTACAAAATGAATTACTGTCACTTTTAAACATTGTGAAACAGGAAATGGATGTGCACAACTCGACACTTTTCTAGCATTCTTGAACTAATTCACAAATGCAAGAAAATAAAAGAAAAATGGGGGAAATGGTGAACGTAGGTAGTTGGGTGTTAAAAACTACTGCAGGAATGGTGTGCATTGTCACAGAAAGAAGAGGGGAAATTCCCCATCCTGTTTTGCGTGCTATGAGGGTCATTTTTAAAATTTTTATTATAAACACTATTAAATTCAGACCGCTTTTTTGGTTTTTTTTTTTCCTTTATCTGAATATACAAGAACATTCATTATCAAATGTTCATCATCAATACTACAAAGAACGAGACACAAGTCGCAAGAAACAATGGAAAATGTTAATAAAGCTGAAAGAATCGTTGAGTATTTTTTTGTTTTTTTTAAGTTTTTTTTTTTAAATTTGAGTTTCTGTAGTTTCATCTTTTTTTGGTATCGAAGTCAGGTTTTTCTGGGCAGAAAAATAAAACTCAGAAGGAAAGGGGGGCAGGGAAAGATACGTGAGAAAAGGCAACCGGCAAATAAAAAGAACACTACCACAAAAAAAAGGAAAGAAGGTGCCACTTGGCAAAACTACTGCACAGGAGTCAGTTTACACCAGGGGGAGGAGTTAGGTATGAAAAGGAGGATGTGATGGAGTCACGAGGTGGGCAAACCTTAGGGCTAGTTTGACTTCTCAGGGGAAGCTGGCTGCGGGGAAAATGGAGTACTCCCACTTCCATCAGAAAATGAAGGAATCTTGGGGCACATTTTGGTATCTGTATGACTGACCTACTAAGAACCCCCAGGGAACTGTATTTCCAGAGGCATGCTCTCTGATCCCCATCCTTCAGCTTCGGTGTTCCCATGCTTCACTTGATACAAAAAGAGCTGGTGGCCGCCACGTTCGGCGTGGTCACGGGTGAGGAGGGGAAAGGTGAAGCACACCGAGCGACGTGCTGGGTGGGGGTGAGACAGTGAGGGGGAGCTTCAGTGCCAACTCCTGCAGGGAGAGAAACCGCCTGTGCAAAGGCAGCGCCACTCTGATCTCTTCCATCAGCTTAAACTGGCGACCATTCAGACCAAGTCTGGAATCATTCTTCCTATTTCCAAGAGAACCCTTTTGGGTCTCTTTCGTACTTTGCCCCAAGTCAAGGGGATATGATCCCACCATAGTCCTGTGTGGGCAGTTTCAGTAGATCCCTGCCACTCAGACCAAGTTCTTCCCTGGTTCTAATCACTGTAGAACGGTCACAGGATGGTTCCTTCCAGGAATAATCATGGACTAATCAAGCTCTGTTCTGATTATGACTCAGGTTTGTAGACACAGTCTTCCTACTCCTCTTAGCCATCCAGGTATGATGCCATCTTGCCAAATGTTTACCTTCTGCATTTCCTTCAAATACACATACCTTCTGGTTGCTTTCCCCTACCTCCCGGCACCCCCACACAGGAGCATTTCCTAATCGTTGCTGTAGCACCGTGCAGAATGTCCGTGACCTTGTTAGCTGGCCATCCTCACCCCTCAGGGCTTTATACCTCTCCCAGAGGCTTTCTCAGAGTAGATTTGACAGGGGACTAAGTGCTTATGAGGCCACATGTTGGATTCTAGTCCAAGCTAAGAAAACCAGATCACATTTTTCCAATTTTGAAACTTCTATTCTAAGAAACCAGCCAGACCAAAACAAACAGAAGCAACAACACTAACTCTTCTCTTTGTGCTCATGGTGATGACCTCAGGCATTACTGCTAATCAAAAGTTAGAACAGGAGAACTACCCATTGTCCCGCCACGGCATGGACCAGTTTATCATAGGGAAGCTACTTCCCCCGACTTCACAATTACATATTGGGTATGAATGAAATCAATTTCTTCAGTCTCTTGGTGAGCCAGGCATAATCCTCATTTTAGAGATGAAGAAAATGAGGCAACAAGAGATCTGAGCACTTCCCATTTAATCAAGTGACAGAGCTGCCATCTTTTCTTCTGGCACAGCTGGCTACGAAGACTGTGAGTTCCGGTAACATTAGAAAACAGCGTTATAGTATGTACTCTTCACTGTTAGATATTCCCAGGGAATAAAAATCGCAAACGATTTCACTGAAAGCATGACCTCCCTGTTCCCCATCACTCTCTGGTCTTCCGAGTAAGTAAACAAAAAGTTTGTCTGAGCCACGTTCTTAAACCACTTTCTCGTCCAGGATGAGACACTTTGGATAATTCATGCACTGTCCCTGACATAAACACGAAGACGAGACAGAACCAGATCTACTGCAGACGCTCTAAGCACTGTGTGTGGCTTCCCAGGAGCTCCAGAGGTGGTGGGAACACCAACAGTTTAGGCACCCTAACCTTCATCACGTTCAAGTCCTGTGCATGTCCTTCTGGTATGTGCATGCTGGGGGCCTGGAAGCCCCAGGCACACACTGCTGCTCTGTGTCAGCGACCCTCATAGAGCTGCTGTTTGGCTCTCTTACGCTCACAAGGTGTAACGCAATGGTTACTAATGTAGGTGTCCCTAAGTGGTATGTGACTGATGTGGGGCAAGTGTGTGTGTCTGTGCATGGGTCTACATGTTCATATACCTGTGTGTGGGGGAGGTGGGAGAAGGTGAAGGGCTGCAGGATAAGAGCCCACTCCTTAGGGATGCATTCACCACCATGCCTAAGTCAGACCTGGTTTTGCAACAGGTTCTGAACATTGCTTACAGCACCGTCTCCAAAGACTGTGCCTCTTGAGATCAAGAGCTGTCACTGGAAAGATGAAAAAGCCCCTAAGAATCCTGCCCTTCTTGTTCCTCAAGCCCTCTTTTGCTGCCTGACTTCCTGCCTGGGAATCAACCTGGCGGGGGTAAAACCAGAAACTGTGGCACTTTGAGAAGCCCCGCAATGACAGCCCCCAGGGAATACCCGGGGTGAGAAGGAAGAGGAGGAATTGTGTCCTAAGCAGTACTGTCCCCAGGGAAGGGAGAGCAAGAGGAGGCAGGGCGGCCTGGAATGAGCAGGGCGATGTGGGGTATTCCTGCCGAGAGGTAGTGAGAGTAATCGAGAGAAACGGCGGACTGCCCGTTAGCAGAGGGAGCGAGGGAGGGGAATCTGGCTCCTCAAACCACCGGCACGAGGATGTACAAACGCTTTTATTATGTTCTTTGTGTCTTCTTCCTTAAACTCCTGTAATTGTTGAAAATATCCTTCAGGGATGAGAGAGAGGGCAGGGGCCCAGGGAGTCTAGGACAGAGGGGAGGGGTAGGGAAGATGACGGATACCAGGCTAACAGCTGGAGGCAGGGGAGGGGGGCTTCTACCCAGAAAAAAAAAAAAGGGAAGAGAGTATAAAGAAGTGTCCAGATTGGCTGAAATAGCATCCCAAAGAAGAGAAGAGAAGGAGACTCTTATTGTGTTTGCTGATGGCTTCGGCCTCCAGTCTGACCGCTTCAGCGTTGAGAACCCCCCCTCCTGGCCCTGCCTCCACGGGAGCACAGGGTCAGCGGGATGCGACTGCTGGGAGATCAGTTGGAGGTGTCAGAGTGAACACTGCCAGGGCCTTCTGTGGGGGAGGTCACTGATGAAGGGGTAGTAGCATCCTGCCAACCTCCATTAGCCTAGAAGGGAAAAAGGGAGAGAAGTCAGTCCTCTGAGATTGGGCGGCTGTTCTGTGCACACAATGACAATATGGCAACTGAGGGAAAGGGCTGAGGACCGTGCCTGGCACGTGTGGACAGCCAATGGACGGCTGTGACTGTGGTCAGTGATATCCGCCCCCCAACCCCACCCTCAGATGACTTTGGGTCCTCCCAGAGGGCCTCCGGACACAGGACTGGCACCTCTACTTCTCACAGGCTTTGCAATTCAGTCCAAGCCATCAGATGGAAATTCTGCGTGCTCCAGGAAGGTGGCAGCTACCCTGCTGGCCAGGGGACCGAGTTCTCGTTCTGACTGGCGATGACTAGCTCCTGGCTCTGGCAAAGCACTCTCCCCTGTTTGGCCTTGGGTACCCCTTTGGAAAAATTGAAAGGGTGGCTTAAATGCTTTTTCAGGCCCTTTCCAGCTCTGGATGTGGTATGTATAATGGGAACCCAGGCAGCTGTTCTACGCAAGGTTCTGTCCTAGATGCTCAAGGGTATATAATGATGAGCTGAAATACAGTTTATGCCCTCAAGGATGGGTATGAGACAAGCCGATGAATGAACTAGAGTTTCAGCGGAACCTAATACATGGTACCCCCAGCTGTTATGAAGATTCAAATGAGCGCAACATCTCCTCTTGATGGAGCATCAGCAAAGGCTTCATGGAGGATGAACTCTCTGAGGTAAGCCTTGAAAAGTACAGAGGGTGATGAGACGAATCAAACAGGTAAAACAATGGTGCCAGCACCACAAGGACTGGTCTGTATGACGATATCTGAAAGGTGGTAAGGCAGGGAGCTACAACTTTGATCCATACTTGTAGATCATCCTTCTAAGATTTGAAATCCAGATGCAGTAAAACAACAATATTGTTCTAAAAGGACTTGTTTTAATGCCCACCCCTTTAAAAAAATATCCCACCATTAAATAGCTGAAGAATGATTGGCTACAGTGGTTGAGTCATGACTGTTTATATATTTTAAAGTACTGAACTACAAGTGTGCTAAAAGGCCTCTTTTCTCCAATCACTGTGTTTCTTTGGAGTTAACGGACCCTCAACACTGGAAAGGTTAATCCTGAACAGACCAGGTTTTAGGCGGTCCTGGTAAGTTACTTTTATTGTACCTTCTTCTCCCTTTATTCCCTCAAGTACACAGGGTACCTGGGGCAGGTATTACTGCCATCTGGGACAGACCATGGTTCCTACTCCAGCATAACCCAAAGTACTCAGGAGCACGGCTGGCACTTACTAGACGCCGGCAAACACCCATTCACATTTCACTCATAAAAAAGCACAGGTATAAGTGAAAAGCAAGTTTCCAGATTACAACTGAGATAGGACACAGGCTTCCCAACCTTTGAGCCAGACTCCTTTTCCTCTGCCCTTTCCATCTATTTGGCTCCTTCTATTATTAGTTCACCCAAATCATGCTCCCATTTTTCCAGGAAGACCAAGGCTCTTAAACCAAAGCAGTTCCCACCAGTTACTTCAGCATGAGGGTACAATTTTTTCCCCACACCTCACTATAGGAGCAGATCTGGACATCAAGAGGGCAAAGGTCCTGCACAATGCCAAGGACACACTCCCTCAGTCTTGGATCAGTGAGTAACTGCTCTAACGTTCAAATCCCCATCTCCAAACCACCGAGTCGGGCAACTCCTCCCACTGGCCCTCTCTGTTGGAGGACCCTTCCCCTGCTGTTTGTGAAGGAGATATTAGAAAGAGAACAATGAGGATTCTTTCTCTTGGAACAGGAGGCTTTGCTATCTTTTGGGGCCCAAGACTCAGAATCTGATCAGTATGATCAGAATCAAGGACTGAGTTAATTCAGTTTCCTCATTCAGGTTGGTCACAGCAGTGACAATATCTTGACATCCCCTCTCAACCAAGCATACACATTTTCTTTTGGTACCATATTTGGCTGAATGACAACAGCAGTCATGTTTCTTTTTCCCTGAAGAAAATCCTTTACCATCATTTATCCTTTCAAATGATAAAAGCAAAATATGCTTGTATAATGTTTGCAAATACAATAATTGTACATGCAATATAATATTTGAAAATAGGAGAATTGTAAAAAAAAAAAAAAACAAAGTGTACCATGGCCATAATCCAGAGAGAATTACTCCTGGCATTCTGACATGTGTCCTAACAATTTTTTAGTGTATTTATCAGATAGATAGATAAATTAACTAACTAGCTAAATAGATGGAAGTGTGTGTGTGTGTGTGTGTGTGTGTGTGTGTGTGTGTGTGTACCTGTGTTTGTTGAGTAGGAGGGAAACATGCCAGGGGCTGCATAAGTACATCAGGATAAGGCAGAGAGTTAGGTGCTTGTAAAAGAAGATGAAAGTCATGTATTCCAGACCCCACCTGGTATGAGACAAGCAGGGGGGAGCTCTCCAAACCAGCTGATGCCCATGAGCTGGCACGTGGCACAAAGGAAAGTCATTACACTGCTCACAAGTCGCCACCACGCCTGTTACTGAGCCATACCATAATTCCTCAAAATAACAATAAGTGGTGCCCCAAACGAAGCCATTAGTAAGGAGAACGAACTCCGCGGTGTTTCATTAGGAGGGAATTAGCAAAGCGTGGGGTATTGACCGGAAGGTTCCAGGAGACTTCTTTCCGAGTCATCTCTGAGCTAAAATAACTCAAACAGCAGGCATTTGATCTCTTTTCTTCAAAAGTTCTGTTTTCTCAGGCCAGTGCACAGGATGCCAGAGGGGACAGAAAACTCACAGATGGTGGAGACAGGAATTAGTTCAGGCTGATACCAAAACTAGCATTTTAACTGCAAGAGTTGGTCTGGTAAAGAAAAATATATAAGATCTTAAAAAGCCTTATTAAAAATCAAATGAATCTCTGTCATTTTTTCACTCCCCCTCCATTCACAAACACACAGATACAGACACATATGGACACACACACCTCAGAGGGGGTGATCAACAGCTCCAGTGTGCCCAGGACTCAGGGATTTGATGGAACAGGGGACGTGGAGGCCCAGATCCCCCTACCCCAGGGTATCAGCTATGATCCTCCACTTCTCGCCAAATCCAGGACACTGTAGCCTATGAGTTCCAAGTCAGATGAACGAAAGCACTTTTTAAAAAGAACGAGTCTCACCCAGGGAAATGCTGACGGATGCTCGTCTCTGAAGGCGCTTTCTGCCACGGCATATCATCTGCTACTGCTGTTAAAACCTCCACGAGATCGGAAACCGTGAGCAGACCTACCCTAACTGGGTTTTCCATAAATCACTTCAGCTGCCTCAGCCGTATCGTTCAGGCTTTAATGTAAGACGTTCAGAGGCTGCACAGTCTTGGGAAACAGCTGACCTCGCTTACGGCCACGTTAACCCCGGGGAGCAATGCCCTCCCTCTTCCTCCACTGCGGGTGAATATTAAGTAGGAAACCCGTCTTTGTGTGTTTATTTATCTCTGGGCACAGTGAGATCGGAAGACGGTCTCATTAACGAACATGGGGTGGATGGGGGTGGGAAAACAAGACTTTTGCTCTAATTTTCCTTCTGCACCTAAATTCCTCCTTCACTCTCTGATGCAAGTAGCCTTGAAATGAATACACTCACTTTGCTGATTTCAGAAACCATGCTAATGCGTGACAGGGACAGGAATCTGCAAAGCCAAACATGCCCGTTTTATACCAAAGCACCTCTAATGGGAGAGAGTTCACCTTTACACCCAGTTCTTCAGGTTAATTCTGTAGCCTGTGACCTGGGCAGCGAGACTTGAAGTAACATTTAACCCTGCCTGGGGAAGCCTAAGTCAGCAGCAGGCTCAACCTGGAACCTCACGGGAGAGGAGGCTGACGGAATATCAAATCAGGACAAACTTGCAGCAAATTTTCCAGCTAAGAAAATCTGGACTTTCAAAACACAAATTCAAGGTATTTGGGAGCAAATCATTTCAGGATCAAAAACAACTACTGTGTGCCCGATCCTAACGAATCTGGTACCTAGTTGACAGACACCAAGTTTCGCCAGAACCTCATCTAATGTATCCACGAGGCAAAGCACTCCTGTCAAAGGAGGCAGAGGAAGCCAGTGATGGGGAAGAGCAGGGAGCAATGGTGGGTGGCAAAACCCACACATTCACAAGAGCACAGAACTGCCGTCGAGGCCCTGACTTTCCTTTCCTCCGACACCATCCCTGATCAGGACGCAGAGGGCCACCCACCTTGGCCCCTCGGCTGCGGAGCCAGTGCTGCTGGAGAGGAGCGGCTGCCGGGCTCAGAACCACTGCTCCCACCCTCCTCTTTCTCCAGCTCTTCCTCTGAGCTTACCTTAGCAGCGCTCAGCTGATGCAGAGAACTCACCACCTGACGTGACAGCCCAGGTGAATCTGGCACTAAGAAACTCTCATTTGCAACCCAGAAATACGCCGAGGTGCCATGACCCGGCCGGTGTTAGCGCCGAGGCGCGCTCGGTCTGCACACGGGGAGGGGCCGGCGACAGCAATGCCTTCAATGTGGCCGGGGAGGCGGGCGTGCTCCAGGTCTGCGGCCACCCCAGCCCTGGAGGCGCCGGCGGGAAGAGCAACAGAGAGACACGAGGCGTCCTCCCCCGCCTCCCTCTACACACACATGGAGTCCCCACTTATCAGGGGCGACGTCGGCTCACACGGTGGGGTCAGCCTAGATCCAACATCGCCCACCTAGACAGGGCTGCGTTTTCCCGATAGGCATCAACTTTCCCCAAGATTATACCGTGAGCATTTATGGAGGAATGCTCTGGGATGAAAAGACGCTATTGGAAAGCCCCCTGAGGGGCAAAGGATTCAAAATTTCCCTGGGAAATTTCACAACAGTAAACAGATCCATGCCTGTTCCGGCACCCCTCCAACCGTCTCTCCAGCTGCCCGCATCATGATCTTTCAAGAATGTAGTTCTGATCACGTCACCTCTCTGTTCAAACCTTCAGTGGCTTCCTACTGGTCTCAAGGTGAGGCTCAATGTCCTTACTAGGCCTACCATGTCCTTGACCTTGCTGACTCTCCAACTCAATGCTCGTGCTCAACAGCCCAGTGTCTCAGTCTACTTGGAAATCCCAACAGAGCTACCACCTCACGCCCGTTTCCTCTCCCTTGAACGTGGTGCCCCACTCAGCTATTCTCCTGCTACTCTCATCCTGACTGTTTTTCAAGATTGAGTTTAAAAGTATCCTCGCAGCGGGATCTAGCCCCGGCAGCTCTCCTTTTCCTCCAAGTCCTCCAGGTCACCTCCTGGCATGCATCCTGGAATTGCAGAGCAACTGTGACGCCATGCTGCATTCGTTCCTTCACAACACTCACTCCGTACGGGACCACGAGAACAGGGCTGTGCAATTCACCTTTGATTCTAAAGGGCTTACCACAGTGACTGACACAGTATAGATTTTAATGACTATCTCTTGGAGGAACATAAGAAGTGAATGAACCTTTAGCGGCACCCGGCATCCATCCTCCACCATGGGTGTGGACAGACAGTAGGGTATCTGTACCTCCAAGGTTCAGTTTAACTATGTGCACACCCAGAAAATATTCAAGATGCAGAGCAGAGGTAGCACCCGGGTTCAAGGTAGCTTTGACATCTAGAAAGTGAACTTTTCTCTTGCTAATAAGTAGGGATCAAGGAGATCAGGCACTTCATACTTATCCCAAACAAATAACTATGATTCATGTTTACACATAGGAGTGCTCTCTACGAGGCACAAGGACTAGGCCAATATCCTACCTTATGGTCTCCTAGGCACCTCAGGCATCCTGGGAGTCAGAAAAAGGTACGGGACCGACACAGTCCCTAAGCGGCCTGCAGGGTTTGCCCATCTCTTGTCTCTCCAGGGCTGAGACCCACATGCAGCTTCAGCTTCATGTGGGACCTGGGAATGGAGTTGCCAGATAAAAATACAGGATGCCCTGTTAAATCTGAATTTTATTTTATTTTATTTTATTTTTTTTAGATAAACAACAAATAGCTTTTTACTGTGAGTATGTCCCATGCAGTATTCTCATTTGCTAAATCTGGGCAACCCTATCTGGGAAGAACATGTACTATCCGTCAAACAATTCACATTCTAGCCTAGTTTAGCTGGGAAAATGGTGCTGTTGTTCTTGCTTTGACCTTTAGCACCTGCACCTTCACACAGGGAGTCTTCCCTGTGGCCGCGACCACCTCCATCAAGCTGATCAGCTTCTGCTTAAGCTTCCTATTTATCGCAGTTCATTTAAGAATGCGGTGGTGACATACACACACTGCTATATATAAAACAGACAAACAACAAGGACCTACTGTATGGCACACGGAACTGTACTCAGTATTTCGTAATAAGCTACATGGGAAGAATCTGAAAAATTATACACACACACACACACACACTGGAAAAGGTCAGTTTTCATTCCTATCCCAAAGAAAGGTAATGCCAAAGAATGCTCAGACTACCATATAATTGCACTCATCTCACACGCTAGTAAAGTAATGCTCAAAATTCTCCAAGTCAGGCTTCAGTACGTGAACCGTGAACTTCCAGATGTTCAAGCTGGTTTTAGAAAAGGCAGAGGAATCAGAGATCAAATTGCCAACATCCACTGGATTATCGAAAAAGCAAGAGAGTTCCAGAAAAACATCTACTTCTGCTTTATTGACTATGCCAAAGCCTTTGACTGTGTGGATCACAATAAACTGTGGAAAATTCTGAAAGAGATGGGAATACCAGACCACCTGACCTGTCTCTTGAGAAACCTGTATGCAGGTCAGGAAGCAACAGTTAGAACTGGACATGGAACAACAGACTGGTTCCAAATAGGAAAAGGAGTACGTCAAGACTGTATATTGTCACCCTGCTTAGTTAACTTATACGCAGAGTATATCATGAGAAACACTGGGCTGGAAGAAGCACAAGCTGGAATCAAGATTGCTGGGAGAAATATCAATAACCTCAGATATGTAGACGATACCACCCTTACGGCAGAAAGTAAAGAGGAACTAAAAAGCCTCTTGATGAAAGTGAAAGAGGAGAGGGAAAAAACTGGCTTAAAGAGCAACATTCAGAAAACTAAGATCATGGCATCTGGTCCCATCACTTCATGGCAAATAAATGGGGAAACAGTGGAAACAGTGTCAGACTTTATTTTGGGGGGGCTCCAAAATCACTGCAGATAGTGATTGCAGCAATGAATTTAAAAGACACTCATTGGAAGGAAAGTCATGACCAACCTAAATAGCATATTGAAAAGCAGAGACATTACTTTGCCAACAAAGGTCCGTCTAGTCAAGGCTATGGTTTTTCCAGTAGTCATGTATGGATATAAGAATTGAACTATAAAGAAAGCTGAGCGCCGAAGAACTGATGCTTTTGAACTGTGGTGTTGGAGAAGACTCTTGAGAGTCCCTTGGACTGCAAGGAGATCCAACCAGTCCATCCTAAAGGAGATCAGTCTTGGGTGTTCATTGGAAGGACTGATGCTGAAGGTGAAACTCCAATACTTTGGTCACCTTATGCGAAGAGTTGACTCATTTGAAAAGACCTTGATGCTGGGAAGGATTGCGGGCAGGAGGAGATGGGGACGACAGAGGATGAGATGGCTGGATGGCATCACCGACTTGATGGACATGGGTTTGGGTGGACTCTGGGAGTTGGTGATGGACAGGGAGGCCTGGCGTGCTGCAGTTCATGGGGCGCAGAGTCGGACACGACTGAGTGACTGAACTGAACTGAACACACATATAACAAAATCACTTTGCTATACATCTGAAAGTAACACAACACTGTAAACCAGCTCTTGCAAATGAAAGCCTGCTCTGGACCTTAAGCCCACCAATTGCCTCATCACATTTCCCCACAGTCAATCCTCTGCCTGGATTATCCCATGCCACTGGCTTTAGGATTCCTGTTTCCAGGGCCCTCTGCCAGGTGGGGGCATCCTCTCTGACTGCCACTTCCCACTAGGTTAGACCCTGGTGACCTGACATCCAAGTGGTACCACCACACCCCGTGCTAGTCTGGTTCCCACCAAAGCCTCTTGAGCCTGAAGATTGTCTGTGAAAATCTGCAAGTTAAGAAAGATCAGCAGTGTCATCCGCCATTCCTGGTAGAGAACAAATACCCTGGAAGAGAACCGACATTAGCAGTCTGAGCGGCTCTGAAGAAATGATAGATTTCCCATCGCCAAAGTCCGACTGTTCCCTACCCTATAGAGGGGTCAACTAGAGGTTTTGTGCCTTTGCCTGTCCCCTCCTCTGGTCTCGAGGAATCCCTATCTTCTTTCATGGCTTTGCCTGAGCGCTACCTCCTTTCTGCAAGTTGCTTCAAGGGAAACCATCACCCGCTTCTCTAAATTCCAGTACTACTGACTTCTTGACTGTTCATGTTGACACTTAACCACATGCAGCTCTTCTTCACGTAAAGATCCATGTAAGCCGCAGATCTTAGTCACTGCAGTCCTTTACTTCTTAAGTTCTACAAATATGTTCAGTGCCCACCTCTTGCCATGTACTAGGCAGACGATGGTAGACACAACACGTTTTTAAAAGATGTGGCGTCTGCTCTCAGGGAGCTTGCTGTCTTGTGGGAAATAAGATATTCAGTACATCATCAAAAGAACACAGGTTCCAGACGGTAGTAAGTGCTGTGAGAGAGAAGGGCAGGGAGCTATGGTCGGGGCTTCTGGAAAGGCAACCTGCAAGTGAGCAGGTTATATTCAATTGCCTATTGGCAAGTATTGGGCAGGGACACGGAATCTTCCAGGCAGAAGAAGAAACCTGTCCAGAGGCTCTGAGCACCTGAAGAAGACCAGAAAGAGGGGAGCAGAGGGGTAGCTTGGGGAGTGCGACGGGGTGGGGCTGCAGAATGGGATGGCTCGCTCCAGCAAAGGTCTGCAGGCCAGAGAAGGGCTTTGATTTTAATCCTCAGGGAGATGATAAATCATTAACCACAGGCCATTTGAAGACCAACAGCGTGCCTGATAGAGCAGCTGCTCAATTAAGTACTTGAGCTGAGTGAACAGACAAATGAAAGCTTCCTTTGGGGCCTGTCCCTGTGACTACAAGGCTGCCTTGCTGCTGGTGCCCATGGCAACTCTGTAATTATGCAGGAATCCTAATGGTAATCCTCTCACTTTGGCTGGTGAATATATAATGGTACGCAAGTCAGTGCAAACTCCTATTCCTACCTCTCAAGCCAGAAACCGAGGACATCAGACACGAGAATTTGCCAAGCTTCATTCCCACTATCTGCCATAACTCTCGGACATTTCGAGTTCCAAAAGCTCGTGGTGGAGCACATGTGGAGCACGGCTGCTGCCCACCTCAGGCTGAAGGCAGATGACTCACGCTCTTAAGCTCACCTTCGGGGGATCTTCGAGCTGCTTCTCATGGAGACAGAACCCAAGAGCTACAAGACCAGCCTCAAATAAGTCTATCAGGCGATTCTAATACCGTCTACTCCCAAGCTCAACCTACGTTAGCAAACTTGGTTTTGAACAAGACAAACTCTAATCGCCATATGTCCTGCCATCTTTCTAGTTAATACAGCTCCCACTGATGATGTCACCTGTATAGTAAGATGGGAACCCCAATCCAAGTTGCTTGGCATGACTGAACTCTCTTATTACAAATCATTATGTCTAACCTTCGAGGCATGCGCTCAAGGGCACTCAAATCAAAAGCCAACTGCAAGACTGCAGGACCATCACAGCGCACCCTTCTGCCACTGCCCAGTGACACACGGCTGAGATGCACTGCACGTCAGCGCGGAGATCAAGATCTGTTTGGGCACCTCCTGAGTTTCACCCTTTTCTAATTCATCAGTTGTGAAGGCCCAGAATTAAAACTGCCACGTAAGGCACTTCAGACACAGAGGATGGTCTGGATTGAACCTTTCATCGCTTATACAGGCTATGAGATAGTGTACATTTCCAAGTTTAAGGCTGGGATGCTTTTGGATTTCTGTTTGAAGTGCAAATAGGACAGTTACATACAGTGTTTCCTGTCTCACAGACTTAGGAGATCCTTAGGTTAAATGTATACACAGGAAGTGAAAACTTCAAATTTATTTTATTTAACTTTTTAGAGACAAAGAAAAATAAGCTCAGTTTGCTCTAGCTAAACAGAAATGCCTTTGTGCAGAAAGGTATTTATATCTGAATAAACATCCTCTACACCCAGATCTACAAAACCAACACACACACACACACTTAACACATCTACAAACTGTACAAAAACGTGGAAAACTTCCACACAGTTTATCATATTGATGTAGAGCTAATACATGTTCAGAAAATACTTATAGCACCTAAAACTGTGCATACACATAGAGAAATCCTGCAGATGCTGGAAAAGTATAATTCTATTAAGACAACAGATAGTTATATTCACTCATATAGCCAAATATGAAAAATTGAAACAAAGGATTTTTTTTTTCTTTACTCTCAGTATAAACTAACTGATTGGCTGATACAGACAGCCCCAGATTCTTCATTTTATTTTCACAACCTTTGATTTTGCCCTGGTTTTGTTGAAAGGCTGTCATCTGCTCAGGGCACTCACAGGGACACACACCTGAACGACAAACAGTGGCTTGCTATGAGACACACAACTCGTGGTGTGAACTGCGAGGCTCTTCACCATCACACAGGAGGCTAAAGCCTCTTACACTTTCCTGACCATCCAAGAGACAGCAATTACCCCAGATTATCAGACCAACAATGACATGCTGCGTAAAGAGAGACACCGAGCCAACTTCACATCCCAAAGACTGGCATATTCAAGTACACTTAGGACATTAATAGCAATTTACGTGCCATCACTGAGACAAAGCCACAAAGGCTCCGTTGGCAGCCTCTTATTTTGAAGCCTATTATTTGTGGGAGTTACAGGCTATAATCACAACAGAAACTTTCAAAACCCTTATCTTCCGTGACGCACCAAATCTATTTCAGAGCCATAATTGCCATGTCACCGGAGAGTCTGCTGCTTAATGCACTCAAATGCCATTTAGTGTTTGCAGGGTCATTACAGCTGAAGGAGGGTGGGGGCAGGGTGGATGTTGGGAAGTAGTAGGGGAACGGCAGACAGAGTGTTGAGGGGAATGTGCTAGAATGGGGAACGAGGCTCCACTGTGTGTTATTTAGGGGATGATCCTCTTGTTTCGAGAATTCTATTTACCTCCAAAATGGGGGCAAGTACTTGGAAACTGCATATTCAAGAATGCTGAGTTATTTTGACACCACCCCAGATATCTTCAGAGGATGCTGGTAAGAGAAAGATAATCTCTTTCATTCTGAGATTCTCATCCAAGTATAAAAGTGGGTTTTTTTTAAATTAATTTTTTTTTTTCCTTCTAGATTGTCCCAGCAATCTGCACAGCGGAAATCTTCCAGCTGTGCAGCGGACTCAGGAGCCTGACTTGGCTTTTCTGTATGTGTTCTGCTAGGGGACAAGAAAGGCAGACAAGGGGACTGATGATGGTGGGATGCCAAGATCCAATCGTCTAGAAGGTGCTACCTTTCAGACAGTGAAAGAAGATGCAAGGGGACAGACAGAGGCTCCAAAATGTGAGAAAACACCTAGCCACTCAAAAGAACATTTTTCAGACTTAAGTTTAGCTAACGTCCTAAGCAAGCTTTTTAAATTATATGTAACTTTATTTCTTCCACCTGGCTATAAACTAGTCAATGACTTATTGGGCAACTCCTAATTCTTAGGGGAATACTAAACATGGGGTAAATCTTCACAGAAAGTTTTGACAGACTAATGTATCACAGGTTCTTTTAGACAACTATTGGTTTCTATTTTATAGTCGTGAGTTTTTCCATACACTAGAAATACACAAAATGTCATGCTAATTCAGATGGCAGCATTAATTTCTTTTAAGATCACTTAGTTTTCCTAGGATAACAATTCAGCTTTCACTCTGAAGAACTTTCCACAGAAACAGACAGAATGAGACCTGGGGCCTTATTTCTCATGCATCCTCCTCCACTGGGAGATAAAATGTTCTCTATTTTCTAAATACTGACTGAGTGAGAAACAGAATTATATCCTTCTTATGTAAGTTCTTATGTAAGCCTTCGAGTGTCTGAGTGTCTCCTACGGAGGCATGGGTGAGCAGGGGCAGGCCATGCGGACAGGGGCTCTGGCTGCAGCAGACCTGGGACACGCAGCATGTGGCATAAGCTCTCTTGGGGGGAGGCTGCCATTAGACCCACCACAGACTTGCCAAACAGACTGCCTGCAAACTGCAGAACAATTATACCAAAGAAATTCTCATACTGTTAAGAAAGTTTTATGACCCACACCAGATTTACCAACCTGGGGATCTGGCAAAGGGACTGAAACTCCCAGGGAATTTGACTCTGGAGGCCAGTGGGATTTGATTACAGAACTTCCACAGAATTGGGGGAAACAGACTCTTGGAGGGTACAAAGAAAACAGTGTGCACACCAGGACCCCAGAGAACAGAGCAGCAACCCCACAAGGACCGAACCAGACCTGCCTGTGAGTGCCCAGGGTCTCCAGCAGAGGTGTGGGTCGACAGTGGCCTGCTGTGGGGTCAGGGGCACTGAATAAAACAGTGTGGGGAAAAGTCTTTTTGAAGGAGGTTGCCATTACCGCCATTACCCCTACGATAGTTAGGCCTCAGGGCAAACAACAGGAAGGGAACACAGCCATGCCCATTAATAGAAAACTGCATTAAAGATTTACTGAGCATGGCCCTGCCCATCAGAACAAAACCAGATTCCCCCACAGCCAGTCTCTCCCGTCAGGAAGCTTCCACAAGTCTCTTATTCTTATGCATCAGAGGGCAGACAGAATAAAAACCACAACCACAGAAAACTAACCAAACAATCACTTGGATCACAGCCTTGTCTAACTCAATGAAACTATGAGCCATGCCGTGTGGGCCCACCCAAGATGGATAGGTCATGGTGGAGAGTTTTGACAAAACGTGGTCCACTGGAGAAGGGAGTGGCAAACCACTTCAGTATTCTTGCCTCGAGAACCCCATGAAAAGTATGAAAAGGCAAAAAGATAGGACACTGCAAGATGAACTTCCAAGGTCGTTAGGTGCCCAATATGTGACTGGAGACGAGTAGAGAAATAACCCCAGAAAGAATGAAGAGAAGGAGCCAAAGCAAAAACAGCTTGCAGTGGTGGGTGTGAGTGGAGACAGAAGTGAAGTCCAGGGCTGTGAAGGGCAGTGCTGCACAGGAACCTGGGTGTGAGGTCCATGGACCAGGGCACACTGGAAGCAATGAAACAGGAGATGGCAAGAGTGAACGTCGACATTCTAGGAATCAATGAACTAAGGTGGGCTGGAACGGGCGAATTTAACTCAGATGACCATTACATGTACTACTGTGGGCAAGAATCCCTTAGAAGAAACGGAGTAGCCCTCATTGTCAACAAAAGAGCCCCAAACGCAATATTTGGATGCAACCTCAAAAACGACAGAATGATCTCTATTCGTTTCGAAGGCAAAGCATTCAGTATCACAGCAATCCAAGTCTATGCCCCAACCACTAATGCCAATGAAGCTGAATGGTTCTATGAAGACCTACAAGGCCTTCTAGAACCAACACCAAAAACAGTGTCCTTTTCATCATAGGGGACTGGGATACAAAAGTAGGAAGTCAAGAAACACCTGGAGTAACAGGCAAGTTTGGCCTTGGAGTACAGAATGAAGCAGGGCTAAGGCTACCAGAATTTTGCCAAGAGAATGCACTGGTCATAGCAAACACCCTCTTCCAACAACACAAGAGAAGACTCTACACATGGACATCACCAGATGGTCAACACCAAAATCGGTCTGATTATGTTCTTTGCAACCAAAGATGGAGAAGCGCTATATAGTCAGCAAAAACAAGATCGAGAGCTGACTGTGGCTCAGATCATGAACTTCTTATTGCAAAATTCAGACTTAAATTGAAGAAAGTAGGGAAAACCACTAGATCATTCAGGTATGACTAAGTCAAATCCCTTACAGTTATACAGTGGAAGTGACAAATAGATTCAAGGGATTCGATCTGAAAGACAGAGTGCCTGAAGAACTATGGGCAGAAGTTCGTAACATTGTACAGGAGGTGGTAATCAAGACTATACCCAAGAAAAAGAAAGGCAAAATGGTTGTCTGAGGAGGCCTTACAAATAGCTGAGAAAAGAAGAGAAGCAAAAGGCAAAGGAGAAAAGGAAAGATAAACCCAACTGAATGTAGAGTTCCAAAGAACAGCAAGTAGCAATAAGAAAGCCTTCTTAAGTGACCAATGCAAAGAAATAGAGGAAACAATAGAACAGGGAAAGACTAGAGAGCTCTTCAAGAAAATCAGAGATACCAAGGCAACTTTTAATGCAAAGATGGGCACAATAAAAGAAAGAAACAGTGTGGACCTAATAGAAGCAGAAGAGATTAAGAAGAAGTGGCAAGAATACATAGAAAAACTACACGAAAAAGATCTTCATGACCCAGATAACCACAATGGTGTGGTCACTCACCTAGAACCAGTCATCCTGAAATATAAAGTCAAGTGAGCCTTAGGAAGCATCACTACGAACAAAGCTAGTGGAGGTGATGGAATTCCACTTGAGCTATTTCAAATCCTAAAAGATGATGCTGTGAAACTGCTGCACTCAATGTGCCAGCAAATTCAGAAAACTCAGCAGTGGCCATAGAACTGGAAAAGGTCAGTTTTCATTCCTATCCCAAAGAAAGGCAATGCCAAAGAACGTTCAAACTACCATACAATTGCACTCATCTCACACGCTAGCAAAGTAATGCTCAAAATTTCCCAAGCCAGGTTTCAACAGTACATGAACTGAGAACTATCAGATGTTCAACACAGATTTAGGAAAAACAGAAGAACCAGAGACCAAACTGCCAACATCTGTTGGATCACAGAAAAAGCAAGAGAGGAAAACATCTACTTCTGCTTTACTGACTACACCAAAGCTTTTGACTGTGTGGATCACAACGAAGTATGGAGAATTCTTAGAGATGGGAACACCAGACTCCTGAGAAATCTGTATGCAGGTCAAGAAGCAACAGTTAGAACTGAACATGGAACAATGGACTAGTTCCATATTGGAAAAGGAGCCAATCAAGGCTGTATACTGTCACCCTGCTTATTTAACTTACATGCAGAATACATCATGAGAAATGCTGGGCTGGAAGAAGCACAACCTGAAATCAAAATTGCAGGGAAAAGTATCAATTAATCTCATATATATGGATGACACTATCCTTATGGCAGAAAGCAAAGAGGATATAAAGAGCCTCTTGATGAAGTGAAAGAGGAGAGTGAAAAAGCTAGCTTAAAGCTCAGCATTCAAAAAACAAAAGATCATGGCATCTGGTCCCATCACTTCATGGCAAATAGATGGGGAAACAGTGATAGATTTTATTTTCTTGGGCTCCAAAATCACTGCAGATGGTGACTGTAGTCATGAAATTAAAAGACGCTTGCTCCTTGGAAGAAAAGCTATATCCAAGCTTGACAGCATATTAAAAAGCAGAGACATTACTTTGTCAACAAAGGTCCTTGTAGTGAAAGCTATGGTTTTTCCAGTAGTCATATATGGACATAAGAAATGAACCATAAAGAAAGCTAAGTGCTGAAGAATTGATGTTTTTGAATTGTTTTGTTGGAGAAGATTTAAGAGTCCCTTGGACTGCAAGGAGATCAAACAAGTCAATCCTAAAGGAAATCAGTCCTGAAGGACTGATGCTGAAGCTCCAATTCTTTGGCCACCTGATGAGAAGAACTGATTTATTGGGAGAGACTCAGATGCTGGGAAAGATAGAAAGCAGGAGGAGAAGGGGATGACAGAGGATGAGATGGCTGGATGGCATCACCGACTCGATGAACATGATTTTGAGTAAGCTCCAGGAGTTGGTGAAGGACAGGGAAGCCTGGTGTGCTGCAGTCCATGGGGTCACAAAGCGTAGGACATGACTGAGTGACTGAACTGAACTGTGTAAGTTCTTAGAAATCAATAAGAAAAATATGACCATTTTAAGAATACAAATAAAAGACTAACAAACAGATGAAAAATGTTCAATCTCATTAGTAAATCAAAGAGACACAAATTAAATTAAACTAAAAATGAGATGCCATTGTATAATGTGATAATTGACAAAGACTGAAAAACTGCTAAAACATTGTTACTGAGAATGTGAGGAAATGGGAAGGATAAAAAATGCTTCTGGGAACCATAAATTAATAGGCATTTCCAGGAGAAAAGTTTACAGTACATCACAAAGGCCTTAGATTTTTTCATATCCTTTGATCCAGCAACTCCATTTCTTAGAATTTGTTGAAGGAAATAATACAAAATATGCACTGAATTTTCTGTATTATGATGTTTACCATGGTGTTTTTAATAACAGTGATAAAAAAAGAAAAAAGCTTAAGTGCTCTACAGTAGAGACTGATTAAATAAATTATGGACTTTCCCAGTAACAAGCTCTTATGCAGCTATTAAACTTATGTTTGAGAAGAATGTTTAATGATATGGAAAATATTCATAATATATTTTTAGTAAAATAAGTAGGTTACAAAATGATGTGTTCCATATGATCCTAACTTTTCTACACCCACACAAAACACACTTCTACAGGAAATGCTAGGAAGCTGCCAAGCACAAAGTTCACAGTGATTTTCTTCTGTGTGATTTTTTTGCATTCTCCAAATTTTCTACATTAAATATTTATTGGTAATAAAAAACTAAATGTAAAATTGAAACAAAGTATAGGGAGGAAATTTCACATCTCATTTGATCTTTGTTTTGCATGTTTGAAAGGTCATGGCCGACCTCCAGAGCTCACTGGGCGAAAGACCAGGGCAAGTAATGTTCTAATCTAGATCCGAGGAAGAAAGACAGAGGTTAGGAGAGACTCTCTTGCCTGGAGAAGAAAGTGTTAGCAAGCGATTTCACGACTCTCTCAAAATATAACTACCTGTGCAGAGTATTAATCAGCGGTTTTTCTACAAAAATAGGGTCAAAGGAAGGAGGCTACACACAGCAATTAACCCGGACGAGATGGAGAGTTGCTTGAGAAGAAGCACTGGTCTCCTTTTTGTTTCCTGTCTCCCAATGCCACAACAGTAAGTGGTTAATAATAAATCTCAAGCAAATGCCTGCTGATCTCAAGAGTTAATGAAAGAATAAATGAAGGAGCTGCAGAGTAAGCTCAAGTCCTCAGAGACAACACCTGTCCCAGAGAAAGGTCTGAGGAAGAGACAGCAGCGGATGTCTGGGCTTTGAACATGCCCATCAAAGAGTTCTCATGGGAAACCGTAAAGGTTATCGGGTAACAAGATACACATGTAAGCTGGAGGCAAAAATGGGCACAAGGATGTGATGAATAGAAATAAGAAGGAAAGCCATTCTCTGAAGGAAAGACTCTTTCTGGACCACAGAAACACAAAAACATATAGTGGTTCCAGAGAGACAGAAAATCCAGCCACAAGTTGGTTACTAATTTAAAATAATAAAATAAGAAAAAAAGTAAAGAAAAACCTTTTGACAATAGGTTCAAGTAGTTCACTGCAAAAAGCATGCATCATGAACCGCTAGGTACCAGATCTGCATTGCAGGCTGAAATCCAAAACAAGAATCCGCTTCAGAAACCTAGGGCTGCGAGGAAGTAAAGAATCGACTATCCTCCAATATAAAATACAAAGTTAAAGAAATAAAATGATTACCAACAAGCCTCTCCTGAATAGTACTGGAACCTCTGCTTAATAATCTGTAATAATGTAAACAGGGGAAAAAAAAAACTTGAACAGAACAGACATATGTGTATGTATAACTGAGCTACTTTGCTGTATGCCTGAAAGTAACACAGCAGTGTTATCAATTATACTTCAGTATAAATTAAAAATTTAAAGAAAAAAATAAAGAGAGAAAATATTGCCAAAAGCCAGATTTCTGGAGTCTCTTTAAAAATAGAGAAAACAGAACTCCCATTCCAAGCCCGGTACAGTGAGTAAATACTATGTAGGAACTAGAAAGAACTTCTGGGAAAAGACAATCCTCATCTAAACCCTGTAAACTGAGGAGGACTATAAGATGCTTTCTCATTGCCACGGGTTCCGGACCATGGAGTCTACTGCTTGAGGATTTTAACTACCAGCAACTGTCTCTGGGAAAGGCCAAGCCTACGAGGACAAGGGGGTTAAAAAACAAGCAACATTTACAGTGCCAGGCACTTCTAGAATGTGATGTGGACAAGTCCCAGGGCAGATACTTGGTGACTTTCAGCAGCAAAAACAATACACTAGACAAAGAATGAAAACTGACACCTGTAGGTAGGTTTTTTTAACCTTTAGAATTTCGTAGTTGTTGTTGTGATACTTGATTTTACCATCCTCTAAACTTTTTTTGTTTACATTTTTAAAATATCCTATTTTAATAAACTTGAATAAGCTAATGCATTTAAAATGCCTAACACATGGGAGGAAGTCAATAAGTGTTAGTTATTAATACAATTATTAAATGTCATTTTAGCCTGTTAATTTTCTCTTATTGATTTTTAATTGTTCTTTAATTTACTGCTTTATACCACTTCCTTATTTTATTACTACTTGATCTGTTCTATAATTTTTGTAAGTATGTTCTCAGTAGATGCTATTTATTTTAACCACTCATTCTAGCTTATTTTATGTTTTAATTGTTCTCTTTGCTACTTGTGTATCATAATTGCCTGTAAGCTTCATTTTGCCATTTCACATGCAATTTTCTCCATCTCTTACCATTTTTATCCTTCCATTGCCTATTTTCTTCTTAATTATGTTTCTCTTGTTTCCTGGATCTTTATAATTTGCCATGATTTTCTTCTATATTTTAGCCTCATTCATCAACAGATGAATAAATCTTGTTATCCATGTACTTTGTTGCACTTATTCATTTCACTCATTTTTTAAAATTTTTACTCTTTTCAATTATTAAAAATGCCAAGTGTTAAGTGTTAACAAAGAGGAACACTTTGTCCTGGCAGAGGTAGAAGTCCTGGCCCTGTGAAGCAAGGTGGCTTCCTCTTATCTTTTCTGTTGATCTAGGAAAGACTGTCACTTCTATAGTTAAAGCCCCAGTTTCCTCAGTGCTCATCTTGCATCTTGTGTATTGTAACGGGATGCCTGGCAAAGCTGGCTAACCAAATATGACACAGTAGAGCTATAGAGTAAGCTGTATCCAGGTAAGGACTTTCTATATAATTTTTAGATTTATTTTTAATAAAAGAACTAATCAACCTTAAGCCTTCTAGATGCTACCCTGATAAGCTATATAACAGAATAGTCATAACTGAGTTCTTATAGCTCTTTCCCACATTAGCCTGGCCCCAAAATATAAATTATCAGGAAACATAATACATTCTCTTACTGTAAGGTTCTTGCCACCTCAATCAAGCGTTTAAGGACTAGGGTTCAAGGGTCGGTCTGGATAAAGGGGAAGAACAGACGCTTTGTAGCTAGACCATCTTGGGTCCACACCCTGGCTCAATCACTGACTAGCAGTTTGATCTTGAGCAAACCAGTCGACCCCTTTGAGTCTCCATTTTCTCATCTATAAAATGGAGATGAGAATGTTTATAAAGACATTGGTCTAAACTGAAAAGTTGAGTGTTCGTCTCTCTGTCGTGTCCGATTCTTTGTGACCCCACGGACAGGCTCTTCTGTCTATGGAATTCTCCAGAAAAGAATACTGCTGGAGCGGATAGCCATTCCCTTCTCCAGGGAATCTTCCCTAATAGGAGAAGGAACCCAGGTCTCCTGCACTGCAGGCAGATTCTTTATCGTCTGAGCCCAGATTCTTTTCCAGGAAAGCCCCTAAGAACACTGGAGTGGGTTGCCACAGGGCACTCAGTAAATATTATGAGTTAGTATTCTTAGTATAGATATGGATATTGGTGGAGGCTCCAGTTATCCCCAGAACATTAAGCATGTAATTAATTGTGCTTTTGTTCTTCTACCCCTCTAAAAAGGCACAGAACCCTCAGTTATTATGCTGAGTCCCTCTACCCTGAGTACTGATGAGAGAGGGACCTGAAACTTCCCTCATCAGAGCCTTACCCTCTTACTGTTAAGAGCATCCTCTGGGTCTACAGGTTGTATGAGACTGACTTATACACTCCCAGGCTAGATCAATTCCTGAAGGAGAAATAAAGTATGATACAAGTGTGTGGGTTTGAAAAACTAATAAGCTCATAGAAGTTTGGGGGAGGTTTCAGAAAATGAATTTGACTTCAAACTAAAAGACATTAGAGAAGAAAGGGGAAGAAATGGCAAAAGATTAAAAGAGGAAAAATGTAATTTCTTACAAGTGAGGAAATCATATTATAATTTAACATCATTAGTCTCTATGTCTGTATATTTTGAAAGTTCTTAGTATGGAAGAGGGCTATAAGTCTTAAAAGCCTTAAAAGCAAGCACATCAAGTCAGAACCTAAAGCAAATGTAGAATAGACCATCGTATTCAATTTTAGACGGGCCTGTTTGAGTATGAGATAGAGTGAAGGGGTGAGAAGTAGCTAGGGGTGGGAAGAGGAGGGGAACGCCTGACAGGCTGGAAAAGGACGGACTATTCTGTGGTAACTGGGTGCCCAGTTCATTCTTCCTTTTCCTTCTTTTTTGATTGTTTTGTAAACTACGAGAAAGGGGTAGACCCAAGAAAGGGAAGGGCAAGAAATTTAGATGCAAGCGTATTTCATTTGTCTAAACTTAGAGAATATAGGCTGTTTTTACATTTAATTGTGTAAAATTTTACCTCAGAAGAGAAAAAAGCTACAAATATCAAACTCCAGTAAATGATATACATACCGGTAGTATTTATTTAGGTGAAAATGCACTGTTGTCTTTGAAATGCATCAAAAAAAGAAAAAAAACATGGACTGATAGATGGGTAGGATACAGACATGAAAGAAGTATGTATGATGAGGCCAGTGGAGTAAAACATTAATGACAGAACATAGGTGGTAGGCATACAGGTAAGTTTTGTAATAAAATTTTTCTAAATTTTCTATATGTTGGAAAACTTCTTTATTTTTTTCCTTTACATTATCATGTTGGTTTTGCCATACATTGACATGAATATGCCATGGGTATACATGTGTTCCCCTTCCAGAACCCCCAGAGAGATGGAAAATTTCAAAATAAAACTGGAAAAATTTAAAAAGAAAAAAAAAAGAATCTTTAATGCAAAGATAGCTACATAATTCCTTTTCTTAGGCAAGTCTTAGGCAGTGTTGGAAGGCTTTACCCACTAGAACAGAGCTTCTCAAATTCAATGTGCTTAGGAATCACCATGGGATCTGGTTAACATGTGAAATCTGATTTAAGTTTGGGGGAGGCTTGAGATTCTTCATTGGTCTCAAGCTCCCAGGTGATGCAAAGGACGCTGACTTGGGAGGAAGGAGCATTGAAGCAGAGGCTGCCAGCAACGACTTTGGTCATCTGAGAGGTCCCAAACAGAGACTGGTCCTCTCTAAGTCCCAGAGGGTTTTTAGACATAAAGAAAGGTTTAAATCAAGATGAATTCAAAGACATGTCTAGCTTAAGCTTGGAAAATTATTAGATTAGCTGATTAGGGGCGGACAGAGTTGGAAATTACTGCAAATAGAACCATAATAAATGTTGGTATTCATGTATTTGTATTTTCAATCTTCCTTCATATAATTATTTCATTGTTTAAAGCACATTATTATGCCAATGTGAGTTAACTTCTTGCATACGGTTAATATTTAATAGAGTTCAATTTATGCAAGGAAAGGCTTGTGTAAGCAGAAAGCATGCCTTCCTGTGTTCTGTGTTAGGAAGCCTACTGTTCTCGCAGCTTGAACACTATCGTGCCACTTTTGGTGACCACTATGGGACTGGCACAGCATCTCGATACCCAACGTGGCAGCCACCGGCCATCAAAGTAGACACAGTTAATAAATCCATTTTCCTAGTCAAACGAGCCACATCTCAAGTACTCAACCGCCACGTGTGGTTAATGGTTAACTTATAGGACATCAGTGAAATTTCCACCAGTGCAAAAAAGTTCTTTTGGAAAACACAATTTTAGATGAAAGGAATAGCTTTTGGCAGAGTCACTTTGTAAATCTATGAATGAGTGGCAAAGTCAATCCATGTTTATAAGCATATATTTTCAGTTGATAGGAATATTTTATATATGTGCATACCTTTTATGATGGCCATTCCCCAAATTCTTTAAAAATAATATTACATTGATGATATTTGGTACCATAGTCCTTCCCTTTCAGGGAAGCCAGGGACTAGACCAGGAAACTCCCAGCCCTTCCAGCTTTCTGTCACTTTACAGAGTACAAGAACCATGTCCTATTGATATTTGCGTTCCTGGCACTGGGTATCAGAAGGCTCTTAATAAATCTGTTGAATAAAGCATTTACTCATTTACTTATTTGGTTAGTTGCTTCAGACTCAAGTCAGTCATGCCCTCTGCCTTATATCTCTGTGACACTGGAGAATATTTAAAGACATGGAATAGAATTTCCCTAAATTCAATTAGAGCGAGAGATAGAGATTTTTTCAAATGTGCCAAATTTTGAAATAACAGTTGTATTTTCTTTAAAAGAGGTCTAATATTTTAGAAAATAAGTTTGTCTAAGAACATGAAAATCCTTCCCAGAGGTCAAGGAGGCCATCTTCTGAAATCAATACTAACTTTTCCCACAATCGAATTCAGCCAATTTAATTAGCTTAATATTTACTTAGGTCTAAGGGGCTATGCCACTTTCAGGAGCAACCACAAAAACAAGCTGCCCTTTGGAGGTTGTAATTTTTTTCTCTATAGAGCAGAAGGCAGGGCAGACTTGAATCTGGAACAACTAACCCAGTCCTAGCTCAAGGACAGCGTGGCTCTCCAGGGACACACTGGGTCCAAATGGGCAGGATGATGTAACATATCAATCTCAGTGAAAAAAGCATGGTAACATCGTTACATCATAGATGACACTCTTCCCCCAAATACAAATTCATCTTTTCCTTTTAGCTTTTAAGTATATTTCCTTTCCTCCCATGTTTTCTTAGGAATGGGAAAACATCATGCTTGTAAGAACAGGGATATTGGAAGAAGCCTTTGACATCATTCAGCTTAACTATCCTCTCTGGAGTTCAGGAAACTGAATCCTATCAAGAAAAAGTGACTTGTCCAGTCACACAGGCAGAAAGTAGCAGAAATGAAAGATACGTACACACATTTCCCCACATACACTTTTAATGTGATCATGTTCGGAGTGATTGTATCACTAGGTTTGAGATCAACAAAATTCTTTGTGACTACTTCTACTTCTAAAGAGAAAGCCATCTCCACAAAAGGATACTTACTTTATTATAGGTCCATGGTATGACATTTTTGTCAGGAGAGAAGTAGATTTGTCAAACTATTGCTAGTTGGTCTTGAATTCCTCTCTTTTGCTTTGTAACTTAACTTCAAATCTCCCCCTAAACTACAAAATTTATTGGTTCCCTTGTCCTACCTAGTATTCCAAGAACAGGAAGCCTAATCTCAAATAAAGTGTTGTGTGAGACTGAAAGTTAAAATGCATCCTGATTGGCATCAGGGTCTCCAACTTGACCTGATTATATTATGGAGTAGCCTTATTCCCTTAGGTCAAAAATGCTATTGATGATATATTTATTGAATGGATATATGAATCAAGACTGCCGGGAGAAATATCAATAACCTCAGATATGCAGACGACACCACCTTTATGGCAGAAAGTGAAGAGGAACTAAAGAGCCTCTTGCTGAAAGTGAAAGAGGAGAGTGAAAAAGTTGGCTTAAGGCTCAACATTAAGAAAACTAAGATCATGGCATCTGGTCCCACCACTTCATGGGAAATAGATGGGGAAACAGTGGCAGACTTTATTTTTGGGGGCTCCAAAATCACTGCAGATGGTGACTGCAGCCATGAAATCAAAAGACACTTACTCCTTGGAAAAAAAGTTGTGGCCAACCTAGACAGCATATTGAAAAGCAGAGACATTACTTTGCTAACAAAGGTCTGTCTAGTCAAGGCTATGGTTTTTCCAGTAGTCATGTATGGATGTGAGAGTTGGACAGTGAAAAAGGTTGAGCACTGAAGAATTGATGCTTTTGAACTGTGGTGTTGGAGAAGACTCTTGAAATCCCTTGGACTGCAAGGAGATCCAACCAGTCCATCCTAAAGGAGATCAGCCCTGGGTGTTCATTGGAAGGACTGATGTTGAAGCTGAAACTCTAATACTTAGGCCACCTCATGCAAAGAGTTGACTCATTGGAAAAGACCCTGATGGTGGGAAGGACTGGGGGCAGGAGGAGAAGGGGATGACAGAGGATGAGATGACTGGATGACATCACCGATGCAATGGACATGGGTTTGGGTGGACTCCGGGCATTGGTGATGGACAGGGAGGCCTGGCATGCTGCGGTTCATGGGGTCTCAGAGTCGGACATGACTGAGCGACTGAACTGAACTGATATGAATGAATAGATGAGTAAATGAATGAATGAATATATGAATGCATGAATATGCCATTGAATGATCTGGCCTCATTTATCTTTTATATCTATAAAGAGTTTCACCCGGCAGCTGAGGAAGACCAATGGATTGCATATGAAATTACAATATTGGGATTTTTTTTTTTTTTCGCTTCAACTACTGTGGACTCAAACAAAATACTTTTCTGGTCTCAAATGCTCAGTTGTACAGTATTAAGGCTTAAAGGCCACATCATGTAAGAAGCTAAAGGGACTTACTCTGTTTCCTTCTGGCTCTGTCACCAGGGAGAACCAGGCTATAGGCTTCTGGCGGGCAGGAGTCCATCAGCGCTGCACCCTGCAGACACTGGTTCATTATGTTCAAGCCTGTCCTCACACTCTTTACCCCCTAGCCTGGGGCTGTTCACTGCTGCCTGGTCATAGGTCAGAGGAACCCAAAGGCAACTAACTGGGGGCACATCTGAGGGTTTTAATATCGTAAAATTCACATTTGGTTTGGTATAACAACTAAGGCTTCATATAATTAAAGTGAGTTTTTAAAGATCTGCGTATGATTTTAATTATCATTCTCACTCCCCACAATTCCCTACAATTCCACATGTGGCGACATCTTATATACTTTAAGTGGAAGGAGGTCTCTCAGACGTAGTTAAGAAAAAATTAAAACGATGGCATGTGGCCAAGTATTGCCAAGTAACCTCTGTGATATACAAATGCCTGAAACATGTTCCCTAAAACAGTTTGCTATTTTTTGCCCCAATTTCTACTTTTTATTTATTATCTTCATAAATGTCCTTTTGTCCCTTTGCCTAACATGGGAAAAAGCAGAAGCAAAAATAAAAACACGTAAGTTACAGTTTACAAAGATGAAAGCTTCATTACTATCTTCCCACTACTATAATTACCACAAAGTAAAATCAATGAGATTTTTCTGTCATCAACTGACGTTAATAGCACTCTGCATCTACAGAGGGGACACCAACACTGTATTTCCATTTTCACTTCAACTTCTGAGTAAGAAAACTCCTACATTGATTATCTATCAACATTTAAGAGGGGACTGGAGTGAACTTACTTAAGTCACATTCTAAAATTTTAAAAATGAATTATTTCACTCTAAAAACTGAATGCTTTCTGCCACCACAAATCTGAATTCAAAGAGAGACGTTCACACGAGGCAAGCTCTCTCCTTCCCTCAAGATCCGATCAGAGGGGTGAGTGACGGAGCAGCGGGAAAGCGTGGTGGAGGCTGGCTCAAATGAGGCGTTGTCTGGCGAGGGGAGCCTACGCTGGAGTCTGGTGTCCCTGGAGTGAACAGCGGAAATCAAAAAACATGCTTGTAGCACTCCAGAATTAACTAAGCTGAAAGGACCTTAGGGCTTATTCACTGGGCAAATTGGACAGATGAATGATGCAGAGACGAAGAGACTTGCCCGAAGAAAAGCTACAAGAGTCCAATTTCCCGCCTTCAAGTTGCAGCCACCTTTCACCTGTTCGTGCAAGTTCTGGTCCAAAGTCTGGCAGAGACAGTATTGAGAGTCCCATAAAAACCGACGATCTCCAGACCTGTGGTTGCCCGGGGGGACTGGGGGGAGCGGAAGGAGGGACTGGGAGCTTGGGATTAGCAGACGCAAACTACTGTATACAGGACAGATACACAGCAAGGTCCTACTGTACAGCACGACGAACTGCACTCCACATCCTGTGACAAGCATGATGGAAAAGAATGCGTGTATACAGATGGTTGAACTGAGTTACTCTGCTGTACAGAAGAAATCAACACAACACTGAGAGTCAGCCACAGTTCAATAACATGTTTTTAGACAAAGAAAAGATATTCTCTTGCTATGTGGATGGCTACCCCACAAACAGGCTTTGGGAAGTGGATTCTTTTAGGAAAGATAGCATTAAGGAATTCAAAGTGATAATTCTCTTGAAAATATCATCACTGGACAGCGTAATTTATTTAATGCTGATCTGACTTATTCTCAGAGAATTTGCCTTGGTCAAAAAGTTTTTCCAAAAAGGAATACTTAAAAAGCGTTTTGAGTTAAAAAGAGAGCCTACTGTGAGTAAGTCATTTAAGAGAAAAGTCATTCCTGGATCCTTTACAGCTGTTATGTGATGTGGCATTTTACAATTCAGTGGTAGCTTGTCTCCTTCTATCTGATTTATTCACTCAACAAACATGTTCTGAGCAACTAATATATACATTTTAGGACCAGGCATGTATTTGGGAATGAAAGAGAGTGTGAAGCGTGTCTGTGTACACGTCTGTAATGCAAGGGAACGCGTATATATGACAGAGAGAAGAGGGAAAGGAGGGTCAGAGGGACAGGAAGGAGGAGCGGGGTGTGCGACAGTCAGTGGGATGTGGGGGGGCGGGGGGGACAGGGAAGGCCATATAGGACGAGAGGATATTTCCACAGGTGACACATAGGTGTGAGGGCAGGGGGATGTGTGCAGCCAGGTACAGGGGAGCTGACCATATTGCTTGGCATCCAAAGATTGCTGGGTGACAGGATGAGGGGGATGGATAGGTAGGTGGGGCCAGAGCGTGGAGGATTCTGAACGTCAGACTCAGGCACTGCATTTTCTTAGGTGGGCAATAGAGAGGTGCTCATGATTTCTGGGCAAGGAATGACAAAATTCAGGGGATGTGGGTAAGAGAAAGGAGACACTGAAGGCAGTAATGGTAATTAAGAAAGATTCACAACAGCCTAGCTAATTAACTTTTCTGGGAGGAGGCTGGTTGTCATGGGAAAGGAAAGGAAGGAGTGGCTTTGAGAGCCCAGTGATCTTTTAGTCTGCCTGACGGAGAAGTGTGATGATCTCCCTCCATCTCTCAGAACCATGCTGAACCCAGTCAGTGTTGCCCGTTGTCATCTGAGAACACAAAGCACTTAAGGAGGTATAATTTAACGCTCACTATGGCTAAGGAAGGGGGTCCTTAAGCCTTGTGTAACTGTATCCTTTTCAAAAGCATACCTTTCCATCAGAAGAGGAAAAAATAATGACAACTGTGTCCTAACCTCTCTTCTCTAGGAACTACCTACTGGGAAAACTGCTCACACAGAGGAAAAAGGTCAAATTAGAAAGTTATCACTTACAACATTTCATCTGCACTCATGTGGAACAACTGATGCTTTGCCAAGCCCTTTCCTACCTATTTTCTCATTTCCCCTAGAGCAGCCATGAAGGTATTAAGAGTGGGAATTACTACCCCCATTTTATAAAAGACAAGGCTTGCGGCCTGCCCAGGGACACACGAGCGCAACAAGGACCAGAGTCTCTCCACTCCCAGGGCAGGGTTCTTCCCACTACACGTTATGAGCCCCTTGCTGTACGGGCTGGGCTAATGCGAGTGGTCTGACCTCCATGGGATTTAAAACAGACGCTGGCTGGATAAGATGTGGGTGCTGTAAAACCCTAGTCTGGGGAACAGATAAAGGCTGCCCAGAAAATGTCCTCCACGGAGTGAAACACAGCCCAGAGCCCAGCTGGGAATTCCATTGCCTCCTTGGGTTTTGGAACTGTTTACTTTTATTCCTTGGCTCAAATCTTTCATTCCTGTCCTTGTCTCTTCTCATCTCACTCCTTCCTCCCTCTCTCTCCTCCTAGCAGCCAGGGCCCCTCTCTGCACACACATGTCTCAGCATCCAACACTATTCTCTAAAAATAGCTCTGACAAGCTTAGTCTCCTACAGGTGACACAACTTAAAACCGATACCAAAGGAACAGACCATATCATGACCAGCCTTTGATTCATTTACCCTGGGTACTAAAGACTCTGAACTAAAATAAACACGGTTCACAGGGGGAAAAAATGAATGCAAAAGGAGACTCTTTCAAGTGGCATTTTCCAGCCCCGTTTTTGTGGTGGGTTTATGTAACCAGACATAATGGTCTGCACATGTGTGGTTTCACTATCGCAGAAATGATTCCCAGCCCGCCAGATGACGTCAGAGGGGCCCGCGCTGAGCCCCCGAGTCTGAGTGGGGCTCTCTCTGTGTTGCCCAATTAGGAAAGACGCCAAACAGAGGAACTGTCAGCCCCGCTTCCTGCCCAGTCACGTAGAGTTTCTTCAGGTCTCTTTTTGAGTGTATCCATGGTCTCCTCCCCACACTCTTTTCCTTTCATCATGTTCCACTTACACCCAGAGCAAAACTTTTCCTGGAAAGACCTACATTCCAGCTCAAAAAGATCCAGGCAATGTATACAAGCCTATGTATTCGAACAACGCCCCCACCCCCCCAAACACAGAAGAACTTAATTCATTTGGAATCCATTTTTGAGGACAGAATTCTCCATCATACTGTCGTGGATTTTTCTAAGCAGGCACCTGGCAAGACAGCCATGAATACAGGAATAATAATTAGTATAAGCACAGGAAGGGAAAAATCCTTCTGCTCTGGAAACTCTTTCTAAAAAGCAGACACAGGTGCCCAGATATGTTTAATAGGGTCAGCTTTGACCTCCCACTTCCCTCACAGAGAGGAACTTGACAAATATTATAGAAATTCAGAGGAGATTTTGCCAAAGGAATGTAGAAAATGAAGAATTCTTAATTGGAAGGGGCCTTTAAAGTCACCAAGACAGTCACCACCTGGCACTTAACCCTCTTCCACAACATCGTGACCAAGTATTAACAGTTAGCCAGACCATGCCTGAATGCTCCGATGAGGGGGAATCCTTGGCTTCCAGAGGCCACAGACCCCTTCTTTGGACAGCGCTGACTGTGAGGAAGGACCTTCCGATACTGAAGTGAACCGTCTCTCCTCCGGATTCTACCCTACTCCTTTTAGATTGTTCAGAATGAAGCCAGTATCTCACAGATGACATCATGTCTCAAACTCTTACTCACCATTCAAACCTTCTCTTTAATAGGTTAATGGTTCCTAATTTTTTCAACCATCCCTCACTAATGAAACAGCTGGTACCCTCTTGTTTCCTTCCAGTCTGGCCATCGTCATGTACAATTTCACCAACGTAGAGTTGAAAAGCTCTCACTATTTTCATTGCAGATGCCATACGTCAATTAGCATAGGCGGGGATCACACTAATATACATGCCCACCTTTCCTTCCTTCCATCCCCAATGTATTTTTACCCCAACAACAGAAACGAAAAAAAAAAAAAAATCCTCACCGTCATCCAATCATAGTTTTCTTAGCTGGTTCTGAGCCAATAGTTCTACTGGAGCATCTCATGACCTCTAAAAGCCTAGGAAATCACCCCGATCCAAAGAGCAGCCTCCTTTTCCAGACTGCCCTCTTGTCCCAGCTTGCTGTCACCGCTGCTGAGGTAGCGGCCGATTGATCTGAGAAATCAGGTTGGACTGCTGTCCCAAATCTACACCCGGTTCTCCTTGTGTCTGTCTGATCGATTTCACTCTGTGCGACACAGCTTGTCGCTATGAATTTTCATGCTAGTCAGGAGCCGCCCGTGCGCCCAAGAACAAGTAGAAGATGGTCTGCACCCCTCCCCACCCCTTCAACATTGCCAGCCTCTGTGTTAATTTTTTTTAAATCATCCTTAGATGCGAGAAAGGTGTTTTTTTTAAAGACCACAGATCGGGATGCAAGGGATTCTGGTTACCCGTCTTCCCCCACCGGAGTCTCAGGTCCCCGCTTGTGGCGACAACTCCTACCGCTGGACTAGGTGTCACCTGTTCAGCAGCCCCTCTCAGCTGAGAGCATGTGGCCGCAGGTGCCCTGCAGACACTGATGTGGTGTGACAGCCCTAGACGCCAGCTGCCTGCATGAAGCCTGCCCAGTCGCCACTGTTTCTGAGGGTAGAACGCTGCCGATGGCATGACTGATACAGAAACAAGAAGCTAGGTGACCGTAAAGCTAAGATAGGTCCTACTAAGTGGCATTCTGAGCCCTGTGGCTTTGAAATAATTGGCAGTGATAGAATAAAAACAAAGGGTGGGGGGAGCCTTGTTTTCTTACACTGATGCCCTGCGGACTGTACATCTGACTGGCTGCGAGTCCGTCACTGTATCCTCCTGTCTGGCTGATAACATGGCGAAGGGTATCCACCTAAACAGATGAACAACAACAGAGAGGAAATTAGTCAGAGAGGCGCAGGGTGGGTGCACAGGTCATCACCACAGGCTACCGTCCGGGCACGCCAAATTAATGCAACCATTGGAGAGGTTCTTCCTGGGAAAGGAACCATTAGGAGGCTGGGCCTCCACTCTATGCCAAATCCATTATCCTTTCTGAGCTTAGTAAGCAAGACAGAAAAACGGTCAAAGAAAGCTGGGTTTTCCAACAATGAAACTAATGTTGCATTAGACAGCAGGGATTGGGTGATGGAGTGGGTGAGTAGGGAGACTGAATGATTTTTCCCTTCTCTCCAGATCGTCCTATATAACTTCTTTGCTCAGGAGCTTATAAAAAGTCAAGGCTCTGTTTAGAAGGGCCAGCCGACCCTCACAGAGAGCGCTGTGTGCGACTGACGCTGTCTTTTTGGGGCTTAAATAGCGGCCAGTTGGCGAGTCATCTGACCGAAGTCTGACCAGGCATCTTCAAACTCGGTGCCAGGCAGTGTTTCCCAAGCGAGGGGCCGAGTCACCAGCCTGTTGGTCTGCTCCAGGCACGTAACGCTGCTGGTTCTTCATGCAGGCGGGACCCTGGGTGGGCTTGGCTCAGAATCGCCCTGTGACTCTGACCCAGAGCCCACAGCCTCACCCTGTCACATCAGGCTGTGCGCTCACACAGAGGGAGGGCTTCTGAGTTGGCGTGAAGGCGAGCTGCTGACTAAGGAGTGCTGAGGGCTTACGCCCCACTACTGGAGTTTTGTTTCCCAGCATGGACCAGACTTGTCACCAGAAACTCAAGTCCCTTGACCTCAAGGGTGACTACAGAGATGAGTTTAGTCAACCTGCCTGGATATTTTTAAAGGTTAAAATGAAGACGTGAGCTACTAAGGTATGTGCCTAGTCATTAATGACCTCCACGCTGGGCAAATGTTGAGTGTGGAAAAACCAACTAACAAAAAAGAAACCTGGAAAGCAAGCCGAGAGACTGAGCTCCTCCCTTCCCCATCTGTGAGCCAAGAATACACTGGGTCCGCTCGCCTTAGTCACCTCACCCCATGCTTGCTCCTCTCCTGCCTCCCTTGCATGACTGACAAGCCAGAGCCAAATGCACTCACAAAGTGTGGACCAGATTCCCCACGACAGTGGGTGTCTTTGTTTTGGTTTGGTTGTTGGTAAGGTTCTGTCTCGACATCTCTCTGCGTCTCTGTCTGTCTGCACAGAAGCAGGAAGCGCCAGTCCGACTGACGGCTCCTGGACTCCAAGGCATTCCCCTGGCGGCACCACGGCTGGGTCCCTACCTGTGACTGCACGTTGGCTCCAACCTGGGCCCCTTGGTAAGAATCCCCATTGAGTGACTGCACGCTCATGAACAAATCTCCAGAGTTTGACATGTTAAAAGAACTGGAAGAACCTGGAAAGGAAAGAGTGAGGACCTGAATCACAGAAAGGAAAAGGCTCGACCCCCGCAACTAGCAGCCAAGAGGAGGAACGACATGCAAAGCGACCCCCCCCAAACAAAAACTAAAATCAAAACAATATCAACAGAGTCCGGTTAGTAGCATGAAGAACAGAGCAAGCGATAAAGGGTGCATATCGTTCATGTTACGTAAAGCCCACATCTCACTGCAAGTTGCCTGTAGGACTGCTTCCCCTCAGCAACTTTAAGCTGAGAAAGGACACATGTATTCTTCTCAACTTGGTCTATTTGCACTGGAGACCGTCTCCAGCCTGGGGATCTCTCTCTCGTGCCTCTAAAATTCTGGGACTGGCTGGGGGACCATGAGCTGGAGACTCTGGGCTGGTCGATGACATTTCTGCCACCGTGATGGAGCACCTGGGCTGTCGGCTGGATTCTAAATAAGCTAATGCTGCACCCATCACGTGGGGAGCAGCACCTGGGGGGGCGGGGGGTGCGAAGGCAATGCTGCGCAGTAGGGCTGCCTCTGGGGTATGACTCACTGACATGCCTGATTTTCTAGAAAGAAGATGATGTCCCCTTCTGGGTGGCAAACAGTCTAAGAGACCCACGAAGACTGCAAAAATATATGAGAATAATATGCTCTTCTCTCCGCCTGCCATTTTGGAGGAAGATGAGACAAACTGAACCAGGAATTCTCAGGCATGCATGAAATATGAAATTCTAATAATAATGATCAAGTGGGTCTCCAGAAGAGCTTTAACCATCAGTTTTCACCTCCTAGAGATGACATTTTCTCCCAGACTCAGCCTGCAGGCACCACCCGGGTTCCACCGGTTCCACTATGGTAAACCTAGTCCCCCCCTCAGCCTAAACAAGGCCATGGAAAAACTTATTATTATTCTGAAGTCATCGTGCAGCTCAGCGCATTAGGAAAGAAAGCTCGACGTGCAAGGTTTGGTTAAAACATGACATTAGCCTGGAAAAGGAGAGACCTCAGGGACCCAGGTCAGTTCCACTCTATTTTTTCTATCCTTTTAGTGCTCAAATTGCACTCCTGCCCTTGAGTTCCGAGACCATCATCATCCGTGCGGAATCACACAACAATGATTCATGCCCCAGCTCTGACTCTTCCTTTTCTCCCAGGACAGGGATCTGTGCTATCCTAGGGAGCTGCCTCACCTCACATGAAGCGTCACAGCTAAGCAGAACAGGAGGCTTGTTTTTGTTTGCTTATTTGTTCCATGGAAGGACCATTTAACTCGGGGTGATTTCTAAACTCTGCCACTTTCCTTAACTCTTCATGGTACCCTCATCCTTCCAAGGCAAGGGTCATTTAGTGACCAGCTGATTTACTTGAGGACAGTTTACCTGGGGAAAACCTCAAGTTAAGAAACATCTCCTTCCTGCTTTGTTCTTTGGGGAGTAAATCCATATGCAAGGAACCAGCTCAGCATTAACATTCTGCTATGCAGACAGATCCTCTACTTTTGCTCCCTTCTCCTGTGAAAAACGGGCTGCTTTGAGGGGTGGGGACAAGGCAAGCGCCATCTAGAACACGGCTCTGCAACAGGTCCGGTGTATGTGATCTGGCACGCATTTCTAGGTTTAGTTTATCCGAAAAGAATTAGAAAAGCTGGGTCTTAGGCAAAATAAGTACAAGAGCTGATCAGGTATGGTTTACACCCAGTCAGTGGGCGGAGGCTTTGATGTGGACGTTCCTTCCGTTAACGTGGTGGGAATCTGTCACACAGTCCTCCCTAACGTGTAGGCGAAGTAGTGCATAGCGCAGATCACATTCCTATGTTAAGATATATAATACATGATCTCTAGTTACATCCGTCTCACATCTTCCTTTCAACCACAGCAGCATAATCTAAATAGCATTTAATACCTTTATAGTATTATCACATGCTCACATGTAGATGTCATCAGACTCAAGACCCAGCAGCTCTAAGAACCCAACTGTTTCTATGAATCAGATTATAATTGTTTAGATGAATCAGATTTTTTCCCCTGAGAGTATCCTGTTTGAAGCTCAGGTATTCCATTTCTCTCCCAACCAAATGCCATGTAATAAACATAAACTCTAAATGCTTGGTTGACTCTTTATTGGAAATTAGCACATAGACTGAGAAACGGAAGAAAGCCCCAAAGGGCTATGTCGATGCCAAGGAACATGGCATCCACAGAACCATGAAGGCACGGAATGTGCCATTTACAAGACAGACACTGCAATTGACACAGATGATTTAAAAAAAATATATGTGCATAGATAACTGGTAAATATGTCTGGCTGCCTAACGTGCACAGAGACAAATATGCGCATATCAATGTACTACATGTACAAATGCACTTGAATCAGAGCAGTAACGGCAGGAGTGCCCGTGCTTTGGGCCGTGCTGTTCAGCACTGCATCGTCTCTGCACGTCCGTGGGCAACAGTGCCGTGGTTTCTGCTTCTCCGACAAGTATCTGGAGGCAGTGACTGCACCGAGGGAACAGACTGGGTGCCATGAACACTGCAACAAAGCAGACACAAGTCCACACTTGTGACGGGAGGTCACATCCTTCATCTGGCGCTGGAAGCTAGAAAGAACCTACGCTAGACTGGACAGCCTCCTGGGAGGGACGCGACTCGTGGACAGATAGTACGCGGGCTCTCGGGGTGCTGTGGAATTCTCCAAGAACTAAAACGGAACTACCTGGCTTGCTGAGAATGCCAGTCTGAACCCTCACCTGCCGGTGGCTATAAAGGAATGGCAAAGATCAGAAGCACAGTTTAAGACATGCTTACCCGTTAAATGGCTCTGGATTTGGCTTGAGGAGGGAGGCAAGTGGCTCATTTACATTGTAATCTAGACACTGGGGGGCATATACAAAACTAAATTTGCACGCAACTAAACACAGAAGTAATAGATCACCTATGGATTTTGATCCATTTGCTCACTCAGACACAATGTGGAGATGTATTAACATCCAATTTCATAAGACAATTTCCTGAATACTCTATTTTTACTCTACAGAGTTTCCAGAATTAAATTTCTTCAGAAAACAAAAACAAAAACTCAGCTAACCTCAAAATCCACCCCCCACAAAAGTATAATAATCATAAAATCTAAACCCAGAGCAGAGTTTCTTGACCTCGACACTAGTCATTTTCAACCTGATAATTCATGGTAGAGAAATATCTTAAC
Source organism: Antilocapra americana (assembly GCA_007570785.1). Taxonomy (NCBI): domain Eukaryota; kingdom Metazoa; phylum Chordata; class Mammalia; order Artiodactyla; family Antilocapridae; genus Antilocapra; species Antilocapra americana. The sequence continues at coordinate 3,192,981 of ML660219.1, read as the reverse complement.
GTATTGTAAGACAGTCAAACACATCCCTGGCCTCTATTCAACAGGTGCCAGGACCACATACCCCGGATGGCTGTGACAGCCAAAAATGTCAAATTTAGCCCAACTGAGAACCAATGACCTAAAGCAAAAATGAATTTCCTTCTCCTTCCTAAGGAACTCAAGGTGTTTAAAAATATTAGCTCATTTATAACTCACAGCATTTTTAGGAAGCAGACGGATGGCAAGGATTGCCTTAAATTCTGCAGTCTAGACATCAAAGCTCCACAGACCAGGCAGCCAGTCTGATCAGACGGGACTCCCACACCATCTGAAGGCTGGAAGGCAGAGCCTGCTTACTCAATGTAAGCTTAACCCTATCATGCTCATTTCTCTATTTTCCATGATTTTCCCTCTCTCAAAATCAAATAATCATTGTTACTCTCTATTCAGGACAAAGTACAAGAGGGAACGTTTATCTAGTTCAGTATGAAATCCCTTTAGCAGCTGTACATGTCCAGAGCTCCAATTCCAGGAGGCTGTGCTTTCATCTTCCACTTAGAAATTAAGGGTAGAAACATGGGAAGAAGGAACACAGCAAAAACATCAATGGGATAAACTCTTTCACTTGGTTTTAAAAAACAAAACCCTGCAGGTGTCTATAGATTTAGCGTGTCTGTAAACGTCTCTGGATGCGTCACCTCCTCTCCAGCCACGTGTACTATATATCAACTTCTGTTAGGAAGCCGGTGTCCAGAGATTTTAATATGATAATCTTCCACCAAGCCCTCAAAACACCAAACTTCCTTTCAGGGGTACAATAAGAATATATAAGAGTTTAGAGCTTGCCACTATAGTGTCGGAGGAAGAATTGTCATGGCTGAATCTCCTGTTGTCCTTGACACACACACACAAAGCTAAGCAAAATAATTCAATCTATGGGTTCTGAGCCTCAGAAAAATAGGGACTGCTGAGCTAATCACAGATTCTGATAAGATATCAATGTTGATACCATGCTACAGAAAATATCTATAACCCACATGCCAATTTCTTTCTTCTTGGATATTAAAAAATTCTCCAACTCTTCCCAGGAGATAATCCAACCTTCCTAAAAGGGCCTTATTTTTCTGAGATAGTAACTCTTGCTTTCATCATTCCATTAAAAACAAGAAATTGAAAAGGCATCACTTTATTTCATTCCAGAAGAATTATGGACCAGGGTTTTAACTATTGCTTCAATTGGTCCCTATTTTTTTCTCAAAATAATTACTTTTTTTTATCTTCTTTCTATTCTTCATCCTTGTTCCATCCATTTTGCCCAGCTCTGCTGGCATAAAATATGAAACATTTCAAGTATCTCTAAATGCTTGCTAATTCCTCACAGGACTTTGCCCTGTGTGACTTTTATGAATCATGCCTAAGGAAATAGGAGGCTGGGCATATAACAACAAACAGGAATATTTAGAAGTGGCCTAAATAAAGATGGTGAAATACTGCTCTCCACACAAAAGCCTCTATAAGGAAGAAGATTTACTTGCAAAATATCTTGCAGTAGAAATAAGGATTTATATTTAGTAAAGCTTCTGGGAAAAACTCCTGCTTCAATACTGAGGATATAAAAAGTTTCCAGGTTTCAGAACTCTGGACTTAAAACTCAAACAAAATATATTTTCACTTACTACCCTCTTATTTAAAACTTGCTATATCAGTTATGATTCACTCTTTGACATTATCAAGGAGCTGGTATACATTATAAACATACTATGTGAAAAGCTGAAAGTTCTCCTTTTATCTGAGTGGAGATTTGGGTTGTGTTAAGAGCAAAGAAAATATAGAAAAACCCATTTATAGCATTTCTTGTTAAAACATTCATCTTTTAAAATTCCATGCTACTGCACATAAACGGTAGTATTTCCTTTCGTCTCTATTTTAGAAAAATACAAAGGGATTTCTCTGCATGTTATTTCCAGCAACTCAGGCACCACTGGAAAGCTTAGCTCAAATTTTCCAGAATAATCTACTTTGTGCTCAGAACAGTCACATGAAGGTTAAGCCACCCGAAAAGTTCCTCAGAAAACTGTAATCATGGACTGACACTCCAAGAGAGCCAACGTAATTCTTAAACACAGATGAGGGGGTTAAAATGCTTACTTTTCTCTTTTTAAGTGCTTTAGGAAAGAATAAAGAAGTCACGGACTTAGTAATGAAGGGAGTCCATGGGGCCCTTCTAAGGACTAGTCATAAATCATGCTAAGCCATCTGCGAGGCAGATATATCAGGGACAGGAAAAAGTCATTTCGATATCTGTTTTGCATTATGATAACCTTCGCAAGAGTGTTGAGTGTGTTTTTGCTAATGTTGACAGAATAAAACTTCTTCCAAAAAGACAAGCGAAAATGTCTGCCTGGCAGTGTAACGCAACTGGTGCTGTTGGGTCTGAAATGCTTAATAACTGACCAGATGGGAAAGAAGGAAACCCTCTGGTTACTGAACCTGTTAGCCTTGATCCTTTGTCAATAAAACCTGATGAGAAAGGAAGGAAACACACACTCACACACAAAGCTCAGAAAGCAAATATGCTCCCTGTGGTTACCGAAGCTGGAGTGCTGGGCAAAGCGGGACTGGATTGAACTCTACACTGTCTTACCATATCCGTGTTTACAAAGCTCAGGCCACTCTTCTTGCATGAGTCCATTTAAACAAAAGAAGTTGGAGAACCTTATGATAACAAATTAGAAGTGTCCAGAAGCTCACAGAAAACAGTGTGTGGGGCCTTACATATCTCCAATAATGTATCTCCTTTCTACCATAAGGCAGAAGGATAGCTTATTTTAGTGGGCAAACAAGCTGGGAGGTCAAGGATATCCCACACCTCCCCAAACGTTAGAAATTAGATTGAAAAATCATATCATGATCTGACACACTTAAGGCATCAATTTTCTTAAATGTGTACCCCACAGCCCAAATCAATGCATCTGGGTCACTATGGGGAGCAATATTGTAATCTGCCTTGTATTAATATTAATTATTAATACAAAAATAATTATTTATTCTGGTTTTCCCTTTAAAAAAGCACCAGCATGGATACCTTTCACAAACACCAAGCGTACAAACACCAAGGTTATATTTTATGTATTATAGATGATTCTGTTTCACAGGTGGAGATTGAGAGCTGGCACACTCCCAAAACATATTATGTTAGCCTTAACTCTGAAATTAGTGATATAATGCACATTTACTAAAATAAAATCAGGAGCACAGCAAATGACAGACACTATAATAGGAAAATTGGAATCTGGATCATTTGAATTGACGACCGGCAATTTTCTTTGTAGTTTACATAAAGAAAACCAACACAATAAAACAGTAAAGAACAACAAGACACAGTTGATGGCAATAATCATAGCTGGCTCTGCAGACCAGAACATTCTAATGACACATTTAAAGAAGAGTGACTACTTCTGCATAGAATGCATGCTCGTAAATGACTCCGACATCATGTAACTGGAACAGCAAAACAGATACAAGAGAAAAACTAAATGTGTGAACCCCAGGAGACTATCTCAAAGTATTAAGTCAAGCTTACTTACTAAAAATCTCCGAAAGGAGAATTTAGAGGTTTCCTTATCCAAACCAATCCATTTACCTCTGTCCAACTTAAAGAGACACATGACTGCAAGCCCTCAGACAAGCCCATCTTATAAACAGCAAAACACACTGCGTTTTGAAAAGAAAAAGAAAAACCCAAAGTAGCATCGGCGATAAAGAAGACAATCAAACGCATAAATCAACCCATCCAAAACCTAGAGAATGAAAAGAGAACCCCAATGTAGGGAAAGCACACGTGAAAACGGAGAAGCATTCCCCCAAATCAAAGAAAACACTAACCAGCTGAGTTGGGAGTTGAGGGCGAGTTAGCTTGGCTCCCATGGGCGGACACACTGGTAGCAGTGACAGCAGTTTTGGCAGCATAAATATTGGCCTCCTCTTGGAATTTACCTATGTTCTTCTTGTACCGGATTCGTTTATTTCCGAACCAGTTTGAAACCTACAGAGATTCAGGAGAAGAGGAGAACGTTACCATTTCCTCCTGCATAAACATCTCAGAATGAAGAGCGTATGAGCGAGTTGAAGAGACGGGCTTCACTGGCCTTATCCCAGCTCTGATTTCTCAACATCAGTTATAAGATTCGAAGAAAGGGCCTGAGAGGAACAACTATATAGAATGAGATTCTCTTGCTTAAGATAACACAATCCAGGAAAACCCTTGTGACAAAGATTTTTCCATGGAGGAGCTGCTCATTTAACTAGGACCGTTTTACTTTAGGGCAAGCATTTTAAATCTGCTTACCTTGTAAATATATGACTAAAAAAACTTAGCATTTCAGGAGAAATGCCTGTTACTTACCAATGCTAAAGCTGACTCCAGGCAATCAAAATACACAGACCTTTAAGTATCCATATAAATCTATATCAACTTATGGGTGTTTTCATGGATGGATTAATTTCCCATTTTTATTAGTTAAATAACTTTAATATGGACTAGGTTCTTAGCGGCACTGTACTACTGACCTTGGGAGCAATATAATTCAATTCAATAAATTTCACTAAGTATTTTGTGTGAAGCTTGGTGTTATCTACAAAAGGAAAATCTGAAGCATAGCACTGATTATTCCTTTGCATTTCAGGCTTTAAATGTTAGTGCCAAAACACAAAATAAACCTAATTTACTTTCATTTGTTAATTTATTTTCTTCACGTGGCTCACAGTGGCTGTCCTGGCTTGATTCTTACCCATCCCCTTTACACCAAGACCTCTGCCAGTGACAAGCGGAAACACAGTGAAATTCAAGTTTTATTCCCATGATTCCTGCTTTAGGAAGAGTTTCATACTCCACATTCTAGATGTGATTTCAAACTAAAATGTTGTGATTTTGTACAATTACAAAACAAATCATGAATTGGATGAGGAGAGGAAAAGTTGGTAACACATGTACCACAGCTTCACATGTAACTTAGTTTATCCCAACAATGGCAGAGAAAGAAAATTCTTGCAAAACTACACTTATTTTTAAAGTGCATTAGCTAAGTTTTAAATCTTAAAGGGCTATTCCCTAATAGACTTAAACAGCTTACACTATAGCAGAAATGACAAGCTTCTGTTGTAAAAATCAAACCATATCATTGCAATATTAGTGAACAGGAGAAAAAACTTCAGAAAAAGGTTTATTTATTGTAAATGCTGGTGCCTACAGTGAGAGTCAGACTGAAAGGGGAAAGGCACTTCTGAGTCCATTTAAAGACTGCCGCCTATATAATTTCATTCTCAAACTCCTAGTCTTTCTTGATGGAACTTTCACTATTCATAGGAATCAATCAGAATCATGGCTGTTTTTTCACTTTTAAGTGGGAGAGGAAAAGAGGTAGGGAAAGTTCTTTTCTGAGGCAACTGGATGAGCTGGAAGAAAGTGAGAAAGATGAAGACAGTTTGGAATGACTTTTGAGGAGGAACGGAAATGCCTGTGGTCAGTTACATGAGAGAAGGTGAGAAGGGAAAGGGCGGAGAGCAGGCCGTTCCCAGATGAGCACCTTCTACGGATCCTCACGTACAGGGAAGACGCTGGCCAACTCAGGCATTTCCTACACGAGCCACTAGCGGCTATGATGTGCCCCCAACAAAGTAGAGATCCGCGTTCTCGATCATTAATCCACTATTCCAGAGTCGCTGACCAGGGTCTACCGTGTGCTGGGTACTAGAGGTACACGGGTGACTGACAGTCTGCGACAGCTATGCAGAAGGAATCCCAGATTCTCAGGGCAGGTCTGATTCACACTCTGATCAAGCTGGCATGGGCAGGGCCGTGGTGAAGTCCGGTGGAAAGTGAGATATAGGAGTTTGGCATTCCAGCAGAGAAGCCTCATGGGGATATCCTAAGAGCAGTATATTTGCAGCTGTGAGTGGGGAGGGGATCATCCAATTAAACGTGCAGAATAGCGCTGTTCAAAGTTTCAAAGTCAGGGGTTCTTGGAGGGCTCACTAAGACAGAGTCCCAGCTGCTTCCCCTCCTTCCCACTCCCCATTCACACGTGTGTGCGCGGTGTGTCTGCCTCTTTGAGACCCCACAGATTGCAGAGCGCCAGGCTCCTCTGTCCATGAGGTTTTCCAGGCAAGACTACTGGAGTGGGCTGCCATTTCCTTCTCCAGGGGCTCTTCCTCGCCCAAGGATCGAGCCCACATCTCCTGTGCTGACAGGTGGATTCTTTACCACTATGCCACCTGGGAAGGCCCTCCTTCCCAACAGAAATTCTTAGTCAGGATTGGGGTGAGACCTAAGAAATTAAAACAAAATAAAGTATAGTTGATTTACAATATTGTGTTAGGGTTACGTGTTCAGCACAGTGAGTCAGATATATCTGTATCTATCTATATGTACATACATATATCTCTATAAACATACGGGAGGTTTCTGTGTATGAACAAATTTTCATTTGGGAATCAAAGGACGACTCATTAGTAAGTGAATTTAAAAAAAATATATGTCAGAATATAGTTAATGGGCTAGGACATGATGAGATGGGGCTAAAGAAAGAACAATAGCTTCAGGATATGTAGAGACGGGAGATCCTCTAAGAAGACTGGGCAGGAGTAGCCTGAGAAGAAAGAGGAAACTCCAGAGAGAACAATGTCAAGGAAGCCAAAGCAGGAGAATTCCAAGATGAAAGGATTATTATTAACCCAAAGAAACAAAACAAAACACCCAAGATGATAGTCAAAGGCATCTACTGGATTTGAGAAGAGACAGAGATTTAGTATATCATGTGGTCCAACCAACCATGACTGACAGAGGGGCAACTAAAACCCAAATAGAAAGAGCAAGTTCCCTAAAATCCCATGGTTGACTCAGCATGGGTCAACATGCTCCTAACAAAGGTTCTTTCTATGATACCATACTGTCTCCCACTGAAACTTGTTTAGCGATGGTAAAACAGTCTGGTTATGATCGGGAAGAAGTGATGTAATGGGGAATGTAGAATGATACGGCCTTGGGATGGGTGGGGGAAAGACAAAGGTGATGCAATATACGTAAAAATCACTTCAGTGATCTAACTACTTGCACCCTGGATTTCCATAATGGAGGTTGCTGGAATAGGCCAGGATTCCACATTTTATTCAGATACAATGAAGACTAGACCCTGGAAAATTCATTCTATTTCAACAGGGATTTGGAATTCCAAGTCCCAGATTTTGAATTCAAACAATATAATGATTTTCAACTTTAATAGCAGAATACCCCATGACTGAAATTCACTGTTTGTGATGTGGTTCATATCTGGAACTATTCTGCAAAAACGCAGCAAGTATCAAAAAACATCATTTATCTTTTCTTGTCGACAATGGGTCTAGATTTGGACAAAAAAGGTTAGAAACCTAGATAATACCAGACCACCTGGATTTAGACCACTAATGTTCTACTTCCCTGGGTTGCCAAGACTAGAAACGACCTTCAGCTAGGTCCAAGTACCTGAGGAAGGTCCAAGCTGAAAAGGATAAGGCACTCCTTTCTGCTTTGTCGGAAAGGGGGTTTTCAAGGTTGCTGCAAAATCACCCCCAGCATGCTGGGGAGACCCTGGCGATGTCTTCACTGCAGATCCTCCGGTGGAGTTCTTTATTCTGACTAGACCCAATTCTGCTTAAGCTAAACACAGGCTGAAGGAATCAGCACCCGGTGGGAGTAGTGGAAGCCAGGATTCAGTTCAAGGAAGTATAGAGGCTCACAAAACAGCATCTACTTCTTTTGGAAAATGTTAAGTGAAGTTTCTTGCTAAAGTAGGCCTCTTCTCTCCAATTCGCCCTCACCCTCACCCTTTTTGTAAATACCAGAACATCTAATTCTTTTGCACGTGACATAATTCTGAGGAAAACTTTCTCTGAGACATTTCAGAACTATCACTGCTGGTCTCAACTTGAGACTCGTGGTGGCATTTGAGGTTCAGATCAAATAAGAAGCACGGATGGATTCTCTGAGTAGACAAAATGCAGATGGGAATTCCCTGGCTCAGTGGTTAGAACTCAGCACTTTCACAGTCGAGGGCCCAGGTTCAATCTCTGCACGGGGAACTAAGGTTCCCCAAGCCACATGGTGTAGCCAAAAAAAGTGGATAAATATAAGGCTTGCCTCCTTTTCTACTTCATATTAATGCTGAAGACTCCAGGCCCATAAAACTTTTATGTCCTGTATCTTTCCACACCAACAGGCACCTGTTATGGTTATTGCTCTTGGGGGAAGGGGACACTCAGTGACATTCTATGTAATCATTCCAGTGCAATCATAGTGACATGTTAAAATTCCTACACTCCATCAGTTACAGAGTGAGGACATTCAGAGAGGACAGTCTTTTTCATTTAGAAGTTCCATTCACTGACTCTTAAAAATTTCCTGAGTTGGGCAAAAAAGCTGGGCCAAGGAATTGACTCTGAGAAAATGACGAGAAGTGCTGGTAGCTCTCCAAGTCAATGGAGAAGTCCTCGTCTATCTGAAGAAATGGAGGGCACAGGGGGAGGCACTTCAGCCCCGCTTTAAACTGTACCCACTTGGTCTTCTATTTCTGCTGGTTTTTCCAGGTTCCTTCCCTGGAGACCTTCTCATACACACCATGAGCTGACCTTGCCATTGTAAGGCTTTAGTTGATGGAACTTACAAGGCATGAAAGCTCAGGAAAGCCAGGCTCCCGAGAGCCCGCCCAGGCTTTGGGCCGAGTCCTCTGAGGATGTCTTACCTGGGACACTGTGATGCCACACTTCTTGGCTAGCTCCTCTTTGGCTTCCTCACTGGGGTAAGGGTTGCTGAGATGGGAATAGAAATATTCATTCAGGATTTCCGTGGCTTGCTTGTTGAAATTTCGTCTCTTCCGCCTTCATAAAGAGCAAGGACATCACAATGACAATGGAAAAAAAAAAAAAAGAAGTTCACAACAAATACACATAAAAAGGGAGAGGAGAGGATCAACATTTGGGAGAAGACATGTTTTGGAGTGAATGAGAGGAGATGTGTTCTAAGGGGCCAGATGCCGACATCACTCCCTAACGTGCTTCTTGTGTGCCTCACTGTGCTCACCGTGGGGACACCGCGCGTTTATACAGAGTGGGGAGCAGCACGAAGTTCCCAAATCCACCAGCTTGGTTTTGAGCCCTAGACAAACAACAGCAGCTGGGTGATTGGGAATGCCTCTCCAAACCTTAGCTTCTTCAAACGACAGTCAAACCAACCTCATGGGGTGAGAGGGAGGCAGAATCGAGGTCACGTTAATATACAGACAGGACTCAGCACAGTGCCTAGTGCAAGACAAATGCTAGGACTTCCTGGGGATTCTTCCCACCAGGCCCCAGGCCTTGGCCCTGATCCTTCAGAGCCATCAATACAAATTATTCATTTTTCACAACTAGTGAGGTAGCGAGTTTACCAACGAAGAGCTGAGTTTAAAAGTTGCTCAGCTAGTATGTTACAGAGCTAAAATATTAATTCAAGTCTGCCTGAGTATAAAACCCAGCCTCTTTTTATATACAAATTGCCTCCTGGCAATTACACAAAGACTCTGCAGCCATAAGTTAAAAATAAGTTATCATTTTCTCTCTATTCTATCCCCATGTAAGTGCATGTAACATTTTTAAAAGGCTTGGGGAAGAGGGGCAGGAATGGATGGAAATTAACCCCCTGACTGCTTGCCCTTCCTTAAAAGGAGAAAAACAGTACTTCTTAAGCAGGAACAGCTGCTAAATGGTGAAACACAAGCCCAGAGAAATCTTTTTAACATACAGGTTGCTAAAAGGAAGAAAACCACTCTTTAAATAAAAGCATTTTTATGCATTTTAAAAAAGGGCTAATTGAACTAATTTAAAGTGAGAATCACTTTATGGCCTCTTCCCAGCTAAGGCCTGGGGATAGCCGGGGTTTGCTTAGGGATGTTGGACTCCTGGCAGGTGTCTGCTGGCCCTTCTTGAGGGGGCAGGGCCTTTATCTTTGAATTAGCTCCATTAGCACTTTTGCCTTTTTGCTTTTATCAAAACCTTTTCCTTATGGGAAAAAAAAAAAATTTCCAGAACATCCCTGGTTATGCCAGGATATCAAGTTTTCCAATTTAAGCCAAAGGAAAGCACCGATCGCCTTGCTAGACAGAAAATCCAGCTAATACTGTATTTTCAGGGTCCCACTTGGATTAATTAACACAATAAAGTGCCTGATTTTACCGGATGAACACCATCTGTCCATAGGTATTAACCACATCTGTCCAGATTATGCCAAGCCCAAGTCACTCGCCCAAATCATGCTGAGTTTCTGGGTCACCCAGCATCAGAAATTGGGCAGATTAGATTAAAAGGCCCAACTAAAAAGGAGATATGTATTAAAAGCTCTTGCATGATGGGAATTTGAGGAACGTAGCCAAGTGGCTAACCCAGTCTCCAGGCTAGTCTTTAGATAACCTCTGGCTTCCTCTCGGCCTCAAGAAAACAGTTGTTTTAGGCCTGGGAAAGAGGCCCCGAAGGCTCCTCTAATTGGGAGTTGTTTGAACTAGCATCACAGTGTACTTCTTGGGACTCTTCCAACTGAACTCACAGGAAGCCTCTCTGGAATGAGCTGAGTGCCAGGATTGTACCGCTGCTCCTGACTCCGCCTGCTGACCTGCAGCCTTCCTTTAGGTGGTCTCAGCTGCGCTGATGCCCACACCGACCATCTCCTGCAGGGGCTGTCTCAGTCCAGGGCCTTTGAAACCCCAGAATTAGGAGTTCACAGAATTTCAAGAAGCCCAGGGAAAATCATATACTTCTGACAACAGGGTTATTTGAACTAAGACGCCTGGTTTCTTTGCTCTGGCTCGAAGTGTTTTCAGCCTGCTGAGTTAACACTTGTTATTTGAAGCCAACCAAAAGCTTTGATCGTTGGGTATCCGGGTAAGTGTAAGAAACGTGGAAGTCGATGAAATTTTAGGAATGGGAGCTTTGGAATCACAGTGATTCAAGAATGAGGAGTGGAGGCACCACAGACCATCAAACGCGTTGTCTCTGCCCAAATGCCTCTCCTAAGAGCCAACACCCCATTTACCACTGCGTCCATTTGCCGCTGCATATCCCAGACACTTCCAACAAACTGTTTCTAAGATGAGTATCACATTTCACTCAAGCCAACTTTTCTTTTCCCCCACATTATGTAATAATACCACCCTAGATACAGAGTCCATTATATTTGCTAATCTGCTCACCCATTCAATTGTCTGTCCATTCCTGAACTATCTGAGTACCTAACACACACCAGAACCTGGGTGTGATTCTCAAGTCCCCTCACTGGACAACCAGCCCTGGAGCAAGTCTTACTGGTTCCATTTTTCAAATCTATCCCTTTTGTTCCCTCCTCAGTGTCACTGCTTTTTGTGACATGGGTTTAGAGGAACTATGGTCTTACTAAAGTTGTCCAACAGCACTTTCCACAATGATGAAAATAAATGTTCTCTGTTCTCCTACTGGAATAGCCAGCAGATGCTATAGAGTGGCTGAAATAAGATTTGCCAAACTGGAGAGCTAAATTTTTCAATTTTGTTTACTTATATTTTAATTAATATAGATTAAAAATCAAGAAGCCACAGGCTAGATAGTACAACTGTAGGCTGACGCTTTCCTGAAATTGTGCCCTCCTTCCAGAGACTCTCAGCCATGGGCACACCATTGTGTGCCCTAAATGTCTTCAGAACCTCCTCCTTTGATCTATTCCATCATATACCAATGTTTATCTGAACACGTTTCTCTCCAAATATCTGAGTAGAATAGGGAAGGTATTCTATACTTAGTCTCTATTTCCCCAGTTTGAGAAGCACAAGCCTCAGCTAATCCTTAAGAAAATCACTACAGGAATTCCTCTAAACCATGGATCTGATCATGGAAATAATAATAATGACAGCAATAATACTATACTATATTTCATACTAATATACCATAATGATCTTTATTATATTATAGCTGAGTTATGGTGTGAATACTATGCTCCAGACACTACATTGTAAATATGTTATCTTATTTATTCCTCTGTATACAATGATTCCCATTTTGGAGACATAAAAATTGAGTCTTGGGAAGGATAAGCCATTTATCCGGGATCACAGATGCAGTCAGGGTTATAGCAAGAACCTGAACCCAAGCAGTGTGACTTGAGAACTTCCACCTCTTCCTCTCCCAAACAGCTCAGTGCTCCTGCTGCTTCACAGGCCAGTCCGCACTCGTTGCTGGCGCAGGAAGGTCTTTCGGTGGATCTCGCCATCCCAGTGTCTCATTTCCCTCCAGGCCTACACGTGCTCTTCCTAATCTCATCTGGCTTCATCGTATGCTCCTCCGTTCCCCAGACACACAGCGTTCATGCTCCCGTGCCTCTTCACACCTCTGTGTATGCCTCTCCGGCAGTGTTTGTCACCAGTTTACACGTGTCCTCCCAACTAAACAGCAAATCCTCAGGGGGAGCAGCCGCGTTTCACATGCATTCGAAACCCTGGTGCCCAACACACAGCAAGCATCCTAGTCAGCAATGCCGGTCGACGCTGAATCGCGTGGCTTGCTTTGCTTCCGTGACCCCTTCCATTTGTTGGATATCACGGTCCTCTCAGATTCAGCACTGCCGGCCTCTCCCCAGTTCTCCATTTCCTCTCCCCTCTAGGTGAACCTGGCGTTGTACTTCCTGTGGTCACGTGCAGTTTTACGCTCAGTTAGAAGAGCACCTGCCCAGGAGATTGTGAGTTCTTGAAGGTGGGGCCTACATTCACATGTGTTCTTCTCATTTTTGTTATTCCAGAGGCTAATACAGCATTTGGAAGAGTGAAAACTCAGCTACAGAAGCAAATAAACCTAAATATAGTGGCCGTTCAGCCAGACCATATCTGGTGTCCTTTCCTTTCTTGCAGCCCTTTTTAATCATTTTCTGTAACCTTAACACAACGGTGGAGTGCAGAAGTATATTTCCAACCATGTGTCTGCTGATTTCTCCAGCAAGATGTTATTTTTTAAAAAACAAAATTAAAATTATTGTATTGCTTGAAAATCATTAAGGAGGTTTACAAGGTTTACCTGTCTCAAAGACTTATCACAGCACTATGCTTGATGTAAAGCATGCAATAATAAAAGTTGACTGAATGAATGAGTAGAATTTTTACGTAAAACTTTTCTGACACAGTTAAATCAACATAAGGAAGAAAAGAAGGATATGACTCAAGGGGACAAAACCTGGCCTAAGCGCTCAGCTGGGGTATATGGAAGGCAGACTCCTTAGGAGGTCTGCACGATCCACTCTGGGGTACATCCCCTGCCTTGAATGTGTGTGTTGAGGGGGATAGTGAAAATGCTAGGATATCATTCCTATGACTAAGTTACTAATCAACTGACTTTGCGTTAGTGAAATGAGAGATTAGGTTAAAGCCTTAAAACAGTGACATTATCCAGGAGGAAAGGAAGCAGCCAAGCTGTAAGCCCTGTCAATGGGAAGGGTGGCTTCTAAGAGCTGGGGACATCAGTCCTACAATCACAAGGAACTGAATTCTGCCCCCTCGGGAATGAGCCTCAGCTGTGAGCATGGCCTCAGCTGAGCCCTGGATTACAGCTTTGTGAGACTAGAGCAGAGGATCTGGGTTCACCTGCTGCTCCTCAACAACAGGAGCTGAGCCAACTTTGTGTTGGGCTAAGCTGCTAAATTGGTGGTGATCTGTTCTTCCAGGGCAGAAAATACAAGGAGCATTACACAACAAAGCAGTAACATTCAATTCTGCACACCCATCACATTACGAAGACCAAGCCTGTTACTAAATCAAATCTCCCTTGTACGTCATTTGTTTTCCACAAAATCTTTTCTTAATGAAGCCCTGCCCATCAGATGCACAGATGAGAGCAGCAGGTAAATATCAACAGTGAGTGTGTCTTTCTTACTAAAGTGTGTTTAACTAGCTTCCCCAATAACAGACAGCACTAGAAGCAATGATATTAACTACCTTGATCATGAGATCCAGGCAAACATTCATTTTTGAGCTGGAAAAACCATTTGCTCATCCTTGCGTTGGCATTTGGGGTCATATTCTTTCTTTTTTTTTTTATTTAAAAAAATTTTATTGGAGTTAAGTTGATTTACAGTGTTGTGTTAGCTTCAGGTATATAGCAATGTGAATCAGTTTGGGGTTTTTTTTAGTTTTTTTTTTTATGTTAAGTTTCTTTTTCTTTTTTTTTTATTGTTTTTGCCATATGGGGTCATATTCTTTCAGTGATACTAAATACACCCTCAAAATAAATGGTAATAACAATGACAATTGGTTAACTGTTTTAGTTTTGAACCTTGGCTCAGAGGCAATGATTCAAAGGTTACAACCAAAGCAGGAAAAAGATCCTCTCTTATGATGATCGTCCTTCTGGTGCCAACTAGAACAATCTAGGCAAAAGCTGATGGACATGAAGGGAACTGTGTACAAAGCTTGCCTAGTTTCAGGTCTTTTGGAGTCTGACCTTCAACTGGGCACAAAAGAAATCCTATGAGAAAATGATTCTGCTCCTCCTTTTGCTCTGATTTCTTCTTTCTTGAAAAGAACCCAGTCTGGGCCCAACTTTTTTTTTTTTCCAATATCTGCCAACATAAACACCAACACCAGCATTTTAACGAGGGAGTTCCCATGGGGGAATGTAGACAACGCATGCAGAGTGTGGCCAAAACACCGGGGACAGACCCAGACGCAGGCCACCGGTCACTCGCACTTCACTCCGTGGGGAGCAGCCAGCTTTAAGGAGCCAGGCCGCCAGCAGCCACCGGGCAAGGCGCTGCCGGGGTAGAGGTGCCCTGCTTCGGCAGCCCTGTGCCTTCTTCTCTCATCGCTGTGCTCAGCTGGGAAAAGCTCTCTTCATTTGTACTTCCTCTTGACTTTATGTATTTCTACTAGCCCAGAGATAACAGTTTGCTGGCTGACATTCCTATTTCATATTCCACATGATGCAAAACACAGTGAATGAAAGGGAGTTTAGGAGGTGCCAGGGAACTTTAAAGAGGTCTGTGCACCATAAAGACCACAGTTGTGAAGACAGAGAAAAGTACAGGTAATGGAGCTGAATAGTATGTGATTTCTAGGGTGAAAAAAGCAGAGAATCTGTGTGCCTGATTGAAAAGGAACTAAAAACTACAGATCATTAAATGGTATATGACCATGACATAGTCAGTGTTTTTATAATAAAAATCACATATTAGGATTATATTCAGGAATCGAAGCAATGAATGGTGAAATCTGCATTTATAGAAAACGACTAATTTAAGGTGAGCTGTGGGTCACAAAGGATAGCCATACGCTGAAAACTCACATGTTAGATCAATCATCAACACCACTTTCTAAAGCAGACGAACGATATGACTAGCACCATCTTACAGGCTGGATCACAGAAGCCAAAGAAATCAAAGGGGTTTGCACAAACCCACCAGTGTAGCGAGTAATGGGACCAAGCTCTCTGTTCTGTAGTCTTAGTTTTTGTCCTAAAGGACTTTTCTATCCATTGTTTCAACTGGATTCTTTAAACCCACAACTTAGGTCACAAGCTAGTGTCAGAAAATTTTTTAAATCTTGACTGAAAATCTGGCCCATATGAGACCAGTCCCTTGCCCCTCCACGCCCAAAGGACAATGTCTTCTTCATTTTTGTGCCCCTAAAATTCAGCCCAGAGTACAACACATGGTAATCTAGTTATAAATATTCATTGAAGCTAACTAGGTGCCCTCTCTGCCAACATAAAGTGTGGCAGAGATTCCCAGCTCTCAACTGGAACCATCTTTCTTGAAGAAAAGATGTCATTGCAATATCTGGTTAGCCTTCTATGGGCTTATAGTTACAACGTATTCCTGTATTCCTAATGGTATGAAAACAAACCGTCCCGCTGCTTCTGTCCCTGCAGCTGAATCATCCTCACTCCTCACGCAGAGTGAGTAGCACTAGCCGTAAAAAATACCCCATCCCCACATTTCCCTGGAGTTGCATAAAACCCATGGTTATCCGCCCTTGCAGCCTTCCTTTCCCTGACCTTTCTCTGGCTACTACTTGGCTCAGCCTTGAACACAGTGACAGTGGAGCCTCTGGAGAGGGCCAGCCTTGGATTCTAACCATGAGTCAGTGGTTCTCCCAAAGGACAGTCCTCTCCTGGGGACTCACCGTGCATCCAGGAACCGGGAACGCAGGATCATGACGGCCTCACACGTGCTCTGCTTGAGCTGCATCTGGATGGAGCTGAACTTGCGGTGGATGATACTGACCATCCGCTCGATCTCCTTTGGGGAGATGGGCCTGGTCCGGCTCTGCTCCCGCAGGAGATTCATCACGTGGGTGGTGAACTCGTTACATGCCTGGAATGGAGGAGCACAGACGTGGGGCGCGGTAAGGGTGTTTGCTGTGAGGCGCTGCAGGTCTTTCTAGAGATGTGTACAGGCAAAGAAAACTGGGCTAGCTTGTGGCATTTTGTCAAAAAAAAAAAAAATGCCCAGAAACCCCTTTCAGCCCATTTGATTATAATTTGCATCACTATGTGGATTTTTTTTAAAGGGGAGAAGAAAACTTACAATAGTTTTTCAAAGTCAATTATTTCCATGACTTTACTGTTATAAAAGATGAGTATATGTGTGTATAAAACGTCACACCCCTTCACTCCCACGGTAACAGCCAAAGGGGTCTGAGGTCATCCCCAGCATGGACTTTCTGCTTTGCCCTTATTTCTGCTAGGCTGAAGCGTCCAAGTATTCAATTTGGCATAAAGAGTCCAAAGAATGGAATCACCGGGTTAAAAGCTCTGATGGCTTCTCTGTGAGGCTCTCACTAATCTACTTCCCACCTATGCCGGTCTTCTGAAGATCCACAAAGGGAATCTGGACAGAAACAATTCAAAACATGGTTTAGAGGATTCAGGAAATACCTCTGTAGAGAGAAAACGCTCAGGTTATAGACCAATACACTATCAGCTCTGGAAGTGAAACTGGAGATCACTTTTCCCACCTCTTTATTTCACAGTTGGGAAAACTGTGCCCCAAGAGATGAAGGCCCACAGCAAAAAACAGCCTCAGTCAGTCAGTCAGTTCAGTCGCTCAGTCGTGTCCAACTCTTCACGACCCCATGAATCACAGCACGCCAGGCCTCCCTGTCCATCACCAACTCCCGGAGTCCACCCAAACCCATGTCCATTGAGTCGGTGATGCCATCCAACCACCTCATCCTCTGTCGTCCCCTTCTCCTCCTGCCCCCAATCCTTCCCAGCATCAGGGTCTTTTCCAATGAGTCAGCTCTTGCATGAGGTGGCCAAAGTATTGGAATTTCAGCTTTAACATCAGTCATTCCAGTGAACACCCAGGACTGATCTCCTTTAGGATGGACTGGCTGGATCTCCTTGCAGTCCAAGGGACTCTCGAGAGTCTTCTCCAACACCACAGTTCAAAAGTATCAATTATTTGGCACTCAGCTTTCTTCACCGTCCAACTCTCACATCCTTACATGACTACTGGAAAAACCACAGCCTTGACTAGATGGACCTTTGTTGGCAAACAGCCTAAAGACTCCCTAAACCAGGCCAGGGGGTCTGTTCTTTACCAGACTCTGAACTTGCTCCTTGGAACACCACTGCCTTTTTTTTACTTACTATTACTCATCCTTGCAGTCTGGTTTTCTCAAGGAACATTCAGTAAAACATCTACTCACACTTAACTCACAGCAGTGTTGGAAAACTGTGTAAAATTTGTTAGCAAGAAAGGCAACCTGACACTCTGAAGGTTGAAGAACTACGGACTCGAAGTGTCCAAATTAACACAGCAGAATCATGTTCAGTAACACTAAAACTGCATCGCTGTTGTGCTTTACAACACAAAGCTCTCCACAGCTGTCAGTTCTGCAGTAACAGTAACACAGTCACTGTTCATTTCTCCAAGAAATCCTTCGAGGTTCGCTGGCCAAAGATACATCAGCAGATACATTGTTGGGCTGTGTCTACACGGGGGTCTGGGAAGCCTGCTTTTTGACCCTGTCTCCATGAGTATGTGGGCAATTGCTTTCACTACTCAGCGCCTTGTTTTATTTGTCCAAGAGCGGATTTAATCATTCCTACCCCTTGAGCAAGGCCAGCAAGCCTCAGGCTCCTTGGACGGTGACCTGTGGATGGAGTAAATCACTCACACGAACAGGGCAGCAGGCTAAGAGCACGGACTGCCTGCGTTCACACCCTGCCCAGGAACTCGCTTCCCTGAGGGGCTTCGGTTAGTCATGTGAGATCCGTGTCTTCTCTTTCTATCTGTGAAACGAGGAGGACAGTACCTCAGAGAATGCGGCAAGGACAAGATGAGTCACTGTGGGCCTGGCCATACAGTGCATCCTTGTTACATTTTCAAAGTGTAGGTAACTCAGAAACCCGGCATATGATCACAATGGGGCACGCCTCTCCAGGCTTCAGTTTCCCTCGTGGTACACATTAAGGAGGCCACAAATAGCTTCTTTCTACTCTGCAGGTATATATATGCTGAAGATGAAATCCACAGAAGATCAGATCCATAGAGCATTTTGCCCTCACTATGAAAATTGCTACATAAACACAAGATCTTATTGTAAGCTTCATCTCTCCCCAACCTAAACGGCCCCTTCACCCCCAAGCTGTACAACAAAGGGAGGAAAACAAAGCCTGGCAGCGAGCTGGCTGGAGTGATGAGGCCGGGGAGAGGGGTGGCGGGGAGGTGGCTGCAGGCCCTAACCCCAGCCCCGACTTGGTGGGGGCTCAAAGTGAGGAGGGGCTGGACATGAAGGCGGTATTGTCAGGGGCACACCCTCTCTGCTGGGAAGCCACAGTGCTCAGCTAATAACAATGTGCTTCATTACAGTGAATAAAAATACTCCCAATATCTGGGGTTTACTCAGGGCTTTGGATCCTGGGCCCCTTTCTGCTCTGCCCTAAACAGACAGTGGAGCTGAGGTGGAGCAGGGCAGCCGCTCAACAGCTGCTTGGGAACACACGACAGACAACAGACAGGAACTCCAAGCCCATTCAGAGGGCAGAGCACAATGCCCCGGGTTCTCCCAGGACCTGAAGCACCCAGGCCTCCTCCTCAGTTCCCCAAGCTCAGCATCGTGGCCCTCCTCTGGCGAGGCCAGGTCCTCCCAATGGAACGGGGAGTAGGTGTGATTAAGTAATTAAATAGAACCCTCGCAGGCGAAGGTTTCTGTGACAGAGGAGACTGCTGAAGACTGTCCTAAAGATAGTTACCTTCTGGAGCTACCCCTCCAGCTGCCTCTGGAGACATCTGGATTCCAGGGCAGGGGCACTTCAAGGAGCAGCCACCCCAAGAGAAGCTTGGTCGCAAATTTTGCTTAGTATAAGCAATTTGATCCTAGAACTGAAGCTTCCTTCCTGCACTCTCTTCAGCTCATCTTCATCTCTAAGTCTTTCAAACTGGATTTGGCTGCCAATTTCATCAAGGAATATGACTGAGATCTTAAGACTTCCTTGGCTGTGAAAGGACTACTTAACCCACCCCAGTTCAGCCTCGGAGACTAAGCCTTGTCAATGTCCTGGCAGCATTACTTACAAAAACTGAAGAACTCTGCAAAGCTACAAGAGTATCTTTTTTTGTTTTTTGAATAGCACTTGGAAGAAAATTCAGTTTTATGATATCCTGGTTATATCTATCAAAATATGCCAGCTTTTTTTTAGCTAGCTCTCAAATACCTCAGCTACCAACATGATCGGCTGAAAAGGTGTTTACCAACACTTTTTAATGAAGAAAACAATTTCCTTCCTTTCTTTCTAATGAAAGTCACTAGAAGCCTTCTTTATCTAATAACCTCAGGGTGAAACAATGGCTGATTCAGGTCTTTTTTGGGGGGGGGGGGCACACGATGGGGGGGGGGGGGGAGGAGGGTTAGGGCAGTTAATTACTGGAGAGCTAACTGAGCCTCTGGTATCTATCACCACCAAACTAAAAACAAAACAAACCAAAACAACAGAATCAACTCTTCAATAGTCAATGCGGTAACCATCTAGGTCCTATTAAAAGAGACTGACATTTTTACTAAGGTTTCCTATTTTTTACAAAGGTCCCGTGAGGAATGCTTACAGAAAGAATGAAGAAGATCTATCTTTCAGACTTACTAGCTAGAAGGTTAATGGCATAATTTCCTCACAATCTGCCATTTACTCTAATTAACAATACAACTAATATTAATAAATTATTAAGCACACAGTGTGTTAAACAGTATTCAGTTCCTACCCAGAAAATGCCCAAAGAAATAAGAAAATAATGTCTTGGTACTTCTTAAGAATAATAAATACAGACTGCTACCCACTGCGACGCCGACCTAACTTGATCCCACAGGAGACTGAACTAGACCTGCCTGTGACCGTCGGAGGGTCTCCTGCGGAGGCGTGGGTCGACAGTGGCCTGCCACAGGGGTGGGGCACTGACAGCCCCAGTCGTGGGAAATGCGTGTTGACACAAATCCTCCCGGAGGTCGCCACTAGCCCTACCATCGAGCCTGCAGACTTCAGGACTGGGTCACCTCAGACCAGACGAGGAACACAGAGGGAGTACAGCCCCCCCCATCAGCAAAATGGATGGAGTTGAAGTTCCCCATTTCCAGTATTGTTCTTGTTCAGAACATGCAGGTATCTACGAGAAGTTTCTCAAGGAGAGGATTTTTATCACTAGTCTCTCTTAGAGAGCATCAATCTACTCTCCTGAGAGAGCACAGGCCCGTCACTTCATTGTCTATAGACATCCACGTTCGCTCCATGTTAAGTGGAGCTGAGTGTTGTTCCAGTAAGAGCCTTGGGCTAAAGGTCCAAATCTAGATTCCAGGGTGATCTGTCCCTCCTTGGATGTGTGACCCAGATACACCGTCCAACCTCTCTGACCTCCATCTCCTCACCTGTATCAAATGGAGATGATGCCAGCCATAAAAGTGCTGGAACAGCGGCAGTTAGGTTGATGCAAGTGCTCTAGACATTTTGGAAGAAGATGGAGGAGTAATGGGGGGTGGTTAGGTCAAGACGACAGTCTGCTCTGCTTTGTCGCCGGCACCCTGAGCTGCAAACACCATCCAGCCTAATCCCCGTCTCAGTTGTAGGTTTGGGAGGAAGCCACACTCTCTGTGCCCCTGGAGTCTGGGATGAGTTAGTCTGGGAACCAAGTCTAGACAGTTGTTAGGCCAGAGACCAAGCTTAGTGGTGAAGGCACAATAGGAAAAGCACAGGTAGGAAGAACCTAGGTGGCTAATTAGAGACCTTTATGGGGAATGTCTCCGCGAGTCTTCCTGAACTATCTCCTTGGCTGGGGCAGGCTGTGAGCTCTAAAATGATGGCCCAGGAGGGGAAACTGTCATGGATCAGCCAGCTTACCTGAGCTGAGCCTCTCCTGAGATCTGATAAAATGTCGGTGAGACTCTACATCGTGATAAGAATGTTTGTTCTTCCCCGAGAGGGTTGAGGGTGATGATCCACAGGTTCTTACCACAGAATGACTTTTGTTTTGCTCCCCTTGACACCTCCCTACACCTGTCTTGTGGCTGAAACTCACCACACTTGGCCTCCAGCTTCCTAGTAATCTTTTCCCTCATAAGGGACTTTGTAGAAATCCATTTCAAAAGTAGACAGGAGTGCAATAATGAAACTTTCTTCACTTTAAATTTTAAAATGCCTATTTCTATTTTAAAACTTATATATTCTATTAAGTTTGCATTTGCCTTTTACCTAGACAGTCCTAAGTGGACGGTACAGGGTCTTCTACTTTTTTATTTCTTTTCTCCCTCTTCTTCTATGATTCTTAAAAATGAAAGAGAGAAAGAAAGCCAGAAATCTAACAATTCTATGAAAGTACATTAACTGAGAATTTCAAGACAATGTCACATCCAATAATACGACAACCAACTAATGTCAGCTAAATAATAGGAGGAACACCTGATGTTAAAGGACCCCTAGTAAAACAGTGTTGCTCGTACTGACCAGAGGAAACAATATTGACATTTAAATTCGTGTGTGTCGGCAGGGGGGTGGTGCTCTAGTAGAGAGAGGTGCTGTTATGATTAGAATACCATACAACATCTATATACTGTTTTATGACTTTAAGCCTTTCTTAAGCTTCTCCTTCATATGACTTTTTATGGCTCTCTGGTAGCTTAGGCTCCAAATCCACAGCTCTTTGCTGAATACTACCAGCTACTGAGGTAGAGAATGTGGACCACTGGATCCCACAGACCAGCAGTAGCGTGTCAGGGCTGGAATTCAACTTTGTCTACCTCCAGCGGTCCCCTGAGACCCTCTACTTTTTATTACAGAGGGAGATGTGTATCCTATTATGTACTATATCTTAAAGTCAGAGTACGATGGACTTCCATTTGCACTAATCTGGGTAGAGTGAAGGAATCTAAGGCCAAGTTTTAGTGTCCGTCTATCATAGGCTTCCATGAACCCCGGCTGATGAGGTGTCCTCCTAATTAGTGAGCAAACAAGGCCCAGAGGACCCTCCAGCACACACCCCCCTGCGCCCGGTCACCTGGCGACGCTGGCATGACTATACCCCCTTGGCAGAGCCGCATGCCAAGGGTCAGCACTCCTGAGTGCCAGGGACTGTTTCCCTGTATAGACTCAGTCTCCTAAAATCGTCAGTTACAACTGTTTTTAAACGATCTTATCTCCGGTTTGCCTGAGTCTGCAACAGGGGAGAGCCCGGGCTTGGCGGGCCCGGGTCCAGCAGGCGGCCCTGCGGGGAGCCCGGGGGCAACGTCCAGCCCCGGCCGCCCGCCCCCAGCCCCGGCCGCCCGCCGCGAGTACCTGCTCGTATTTCTCCAGCTCCGTGTGGTAGATCTGTCTGATCTGGGAGAGCTTGGCTCTGTAGTCCGAGTGCTCCACCGAGTTGTCGGAGCCCGCGCCGCCCGAGGCCGCCGCCGCCGCCGCCGCGGCCGCCGAGCCGCCGCCCTTCTCGGGCCCCGCCACGCCCTCGGCCAGCAGCATGTTGTCCAGGCGCATCAGCTGGGGGTCCGTGGGCTCCTCCTCCTGGGCGCCGCGGATGCTCAGCACTGCGGGAGACACAACAGAGAGGGCAGGCGGTGACGCGGCCGGCGGCGGGGCGGGCGCGCGGCAGAGGGTGCCCACTGCGGCTGCCGGGCGGGTCCCGGGGCGCTGGGCAAAACGCTCCTGGGCACCGGGCGTGCACGGGCTGGAGCAAGAGCGACGCGCGGACGAGAAAACGCAGGGGAGGTCTGGTTTGTTCCTGGAACTGATCAGACTCCTCGCGCGTATGAGATGTCAAACGGATGGAGACGGGAAGCAGACCTGTGGGTACCACAGGCTGGGAGAAGCGGGGAATCAGCAGCCAGTAACTAACCAGTACCGAGTTACATTTGGGAAGATGACAAAGTTCTTGAAGCGGATGGTGGGAATGGCTGCACACCAGTGTGGATGTACTTCATGCCACTGAGCTGTACATTCAAAAACAGTTATACTGCTACGTTTTGTTATGCATATTTTACCGCAATGAAGGAAATTTCAAATCTATAAAAAAATCATAACAGAATATAATTTTCACTTGCATCCCCAAACTGCTAAATTTTAATGCAAGGAACAGCATTTCCTTTCTCATTTCTAATTTTAGATTTCTGTGAGTTTGTTATTACAAAGTTTTTACACTCATTGACTTTATAATATTGGATCAGCCTAAATTTTCATTTCCAAAATAAGCTAAGTCAGGCAAATTCAGTTAGTTTGAGTGAAATGTGAAGACCTCTCCCCTGGACTAGGGATTTCTATTTTCCAAAGTTGAAGTCAACTCATTCCGAGTGGTAAGAACTCCATCCTGGTACAAACAAGGGTGAGATCCTTTAAACAAGCTGCCTCAGGGATTCAGAGAAGCTGGTGTTCTGATAGGATGAAGGAGGCTCAGCTCCATAAAGGTTCCTTTTTATTAACCCCCCACGACCATTTGCAGGGGATGAAGGGGTGATTTGGATTGAAAGAGATCAAGTGATTTAGTAAATCAGTGGAAGAGCTAAGGCAGTCTCGTTTTACTACCTTCATACAACCCGCCATAAAGTAAATCACTCATCTAGACCCAGTTTAGTTGTCAGCAGCCAAGTCTTTGTTGAGAGTGAACACGAAAAGAATACCCAATAAAAAAAAAAAACTGAGGGTAGAGTAGGGAAGGAGGGATGTAACTAAAGGCAGAGGAGAAGCACACTCTGCTTGTGCGAATCCTGGGCATGGAGGTGGTGGAGTCCAGGGGGCCGGGTGGGAATATGAGCAACAGCTCAGCACGGAGTCCAGAACTGCTTCTGGCTAGGATGCATCAGGGGAGCCCCACAGGGGTGGCCACAGGCGCAGCCTCTCTCGATCTCAGCAAGGCAGCCCCACGGGGCTGTGACAGGCAAGGTGGATCCGAGCTCAATCCGGGGGGACATGGAGCCGTTCGGGCATTCCATCACCTAGAATACCAGCGTAACTGCTGGCTGAGCCCATGTGCTCCTGGCTTCTAGCGGGCCTGACAAGAAGCAACCTTGAAAGTTGTTTCAAAGGAAAGCCCGAGTCCTGTGCTAGAGGAAAATGGCAGCGTTGCTTCTGTGAAACAGGAGACAGTCAGGCACACGGGCCGGGGCAGCAGTTTAAAGGCGCGGGGTAGACACGCGTACCCTTGAGGAAGCGAGGAGAGGCGGGAGCGGGAACAGGACATGGGGAGGCACTTGGCTGGGGAGGAACGGGGGATGCGGGACAGCCCATCCTCAGGACCCAGGCTCTCCTCTTGCAACTGGATTTTTAACGTTCTGCTGCGCTGAACTAAAATTGCTATACTGGTGACAGCACGGGTCAGAGGCTTGTGGCGTTTAACTCTGTGGGCATTTTCCAATGAAATTCTTCTTTGGTAGACTCAGAAGACTTACATGGGAAATCGTC
The DNA here is from genome assembly GCA_007570785.1 of Antilocapra americana. Classification (NCBI taxonomy): domain Eukaryota; kingdom Metazoa; phylum Chordata; class Mammalia; order Artiodactyla; family Antilocapridae; genus Antilocapra; species Antilocapra americana. Next base: position 3,168,054 of record ML660219.1, on the reverse strand, counting down.
CCCCTGATCTCAGAATAAGAAAGACTTAATCATGTTATTCAGTTCCTTGAACTTATTTACTCAAATCTCCAACGCCCTCAGAAGAACATATCACCAACTAACAAAGATTACCTTAAGAAAGGGAATGATGCCGCAACCGGTCCCTGAATACCAGCCCCTAAAAGTGTGGGGTGGCGGGGAGAAGAATGTGGCCCCCCAAGCAGACGGGGTTGGAGCCCTGGAGCCTCCCCTTCCTCACCTGGACAGCCCAGTGATGCTGTCTGGTGAGGACATTGGTGTGTGGGGTTTATGGATATTTCCCCGGTGAATTTCATTGAATGAATTTTAATCGCTTCATCAACAAAATACCTGTGGGTCATTTAAGAGTGAAAAAAGAATCACCTGTGAGCCACCTGGTGGTTGTGGCACTTTCACTCTGGATTACAGCTTTGTGAGACTAGAGCAGAGGATCTGCACGCAAAGTTTGACACCAGCCCACTGACTGGAACCCCATGACCAGCACGCCCCAGAAGAGGCCACAGACCTCGGCCGCTGGGAAACCTCCTCAAGACGCTGAGGCTGGCGACATCTGAGCCAGCCGTGCCGCCTCCAGGTGGCGGCTCCTCAGCGCTCCAGAACAATTCCTCCTGACAGACCCAGCACTGACAGGCCTCAACATGGTAGCAAAGTAAAAGGGACTAATGCCCACCGGTGAGGGTGTCCTTTCCTGGGGCTCCCTGCACACTGCCTCCTCTGAGGTGATGGTGAGGATGGTCGGGCCTGTGCCCAGGACCAACTCACTCACCCCATCAACTTACTCCTCTAGCAAAATTCCACTTGTTCTGAAAGGAAGGAGACAGAAAAGGAGTCAGGCAGACCCAGAATCAAGTGCTGGCACTGACTCCTCCAGCAACGAGGTGGGTGACCGGGTGGTCACGTTACTCCTAGGACCTCCCATGCACCCAGTGTTTGCCTCAAAGAGTATTTGCCCTTTCCAGCCCCAACCACATCCTGCCTCACTTTTAAATAATCAGTGGGAGGCACGAACTGTCCACACAAAGTCTGCACACCTACCTACTTAATATTTTTCTTGATCTTAAAATCTGCTTTTAAATGAAACGAAGGAACTGCTCAAGCTGCCAAGGACACCGAAAAGAGACGCTGTAACCCCCTGCCCACGGGAGAAGTCCCAGGACAGCCACAGAGGGCAAAGCCCTAAAGTGGTATCCTTTTGCTTAGCTTTTGTATAATTTGATGAACCCTGGAAACAAATACTCCTTAAAAAGAAATTTGGATTCACTAAGATTTAATATAATAGGTTTACAAATGTGGCCAAGAAGGAACAGGTATGATAGAAACGAAATGCACCCTGCTTACATTTATCCTTAGAGTTCAGGACACATCAACTGGCCCCAAACCAGAGATCTGAAGAAAATAAAAGAACAGAAAAAATAGGAAAAACAAACCCAACAGTCCTCTCCAAATTATACCCCTTAAATTATATTCAAACCATTATGAAAACAGAAATTTCAGAGTATGTATCAGAACCATCCCCACAAAAACTATTCACACACACACGATATAAACAAAAGAAGACCTTCCTCTTCCACTATCTAACACAGGGGACACTGGCTCTGCGGGTCTTGGGCTATGTGTGTGCTGGGACGAGGCCGGGGTGCACCAGTAAACAGCGTGGCGTAGGCAGATTTCTGCCCACAAGGAGCAGGGTCTGGATGTGCCCCTAGACACGCGGGTGTCGGGACTCACTGCTGCGGAAAGCTGCTCGGCTAGCGAGTTAAAACAAACCCCACCAACATTAAATAAATAAAAGAAAAGGCCGATGCGTCTAAGCCAAAGTGACGCTGCCTATTTACTGCTTGAAGCCAGCACTCTGCCAAATAGGAGACAAAATGATTATTTAAAAGCTCCTTTTTTTTTTTATCTCTGTGGCACCACGCAAGTCTCAAATGAACCTTTCACCAGGACACCAGAGATGTTAACACTCATCCTCCAAGATCCAATTTCAACCAGCGGAGCTGTTACCTAATCCAGCAGCCATCACATGCGATCAGGTTCCTGCTCCCCTGATGGGCGCCCCGCAGCCTCCCTCGCCTCCTCCCCTCTTTGCTCCCCAGCCCAACAGCTTTTACTCAGCTTTAAAGGGAAAAAAAACCCCTGTTACATACAGGATTTTAACAGTGAGATGTGTGCACTTCTATTACCAAAAATAAAATCAACTGCAGTGGACTTGCTCTGCAAAACGGGTCACTCAACAAGATATTTAACCCTTTCGGCAATCATTCTTAAAGGAGCTTCCTTTGCACAAATCTAACCCTTCATGTAAGAGGCCGGTCAAGACAGGTAAGTGATGTATACAGAAATTGTCACAGGCCCTTTAAAAAGCATCCAGGTCACCATCTACCGTGCTGCCATCCCTGGCCCTGGGGCTAATTCTCCCGTACACCTCCCAAGATAAGAAGGCTGTCAGCACAGTCGGGGCTGCTCTCAAGACTGGTCTCCTGCTGTTCTTTCTTTGTTTCTTCACACGGGGAGAAAAACAAACCAAACCCAAAGGCAGCTTCAAGATCCTTGGCGGGAGGGCAGCAAGCAGGCTGTTTTGTCCTTGGCTGAGCCCTGACACCGATCCAGAGCAGCGCCAGACAAAGCCCACTAGAGGGCACTCCTCCTTCACCAAGGACTGACTGTGCCCGGAGGGCGGCTGTTTGCAGTGCCCAGGTTCTTCAAGTGCTGGGGGAAATGCCCCCGCAGAGACTCCTGCTTCTGGGGCTGGAGCGGGCAGCAGAGGAGCGGGCCGACTTCAAATCTGGACAGCAGTCCAGGGACCCAAAGCTGGGCTGACACAGAGAGATGATGGTGCGAGTGGTAAAGAACCCGCCTGCCAGTGCAGGAGACATGAGAGACGTAGGTTCCATCCCTGGGTCGGGAAGATACCCTGGAGGAGAGCACGGCGACCCGCTCCAGTCCTCTTACCTGGAGAATCCTGTGGACAGAGGAGCCTGGAGAGCTGCAGTCCAAAGGGTCGCAAAGAGTTGGACATGACTGAAGCGACTTAGCACGCCAGCAGACAGGTGGTTTGGGAAAGGGCATGAGGTGTTCCCAGGATGGGAGCCCTCATGCTTTCTGACCAGTTTCTTTGCTTGATTTGAAGGCACAAGGCTGAGCCTCCATGAAGCTTTTCCATGAACTGGTCTTCAATACATATGACCAGAAAAGCTGGGATAGTGACGCTCTCCCGGACTCTCCTCCCAACCCTGCTCTGCCATCTTCCAGAGGGTCAGAGCGTTGGACAGAAGTATGGGACGAGAATACTCTGTCCTTGCATCTTTTAGAAATAGAGCAAAGTGCCTGCCTCTTGAAAATACCACAGTTAGACCTTCCATTTGTTCAGAAGTTACTTGTGCACGATGAATTGCATCACCTTATAGAACATGACGTAATATTACAAACTTAGATAGCAGAGATGGAGAAGGCAGTGGCACCCCACTCCTATACTCTTGCCTGGAAAATCCCATGGCCGGAGGAGCCTGGTGGGCTGCAGTCCACGGGGTCGCAAAGAGTCGGACACAACTGAGCGACTTCACTTTCCCTTTTCACTTTCATGCACTGGAGAAGGAAATGGCAACCCACTCCAGTGTTCTTGCCTGGAGAATCCCAGGGACGGGGGAGCCTGGTGGGCTGCCGTCTGTGGGGTCGCACAGAGTCCGACACGACTGAAGCGACTCAGCAGCAGCTGCAGCAGCAGATAGCAGATAACTGAAGATTACAAAGGCAGGGTAATTTCCCCAAAACCAAAGCAAATGGGACAAGCCACAACTAGAATCTAGGTCTTTAACGCTTACATGCTTCATCCTCTACTTTAACATTAGGGTTTTGTCACCAGTGGTGATGGAGTGGGTGTGTTTTCGATTCTGCATATGTGTGCATGTAGACACACATGCACACACATGCCTTTTGATGCCCAGGTTGAGGCTGACATGCAAGGCAGAAAACAACCAGACGGGAGGTAGGGAAGGAAGGAAGTTCTTCCTACCGACCTCTTCGTTGCTTTAAAATTTCCTCCAAACCTGGTCTTCTTCAATTCCTTCTTTCTCCCAATAGGACCATCTGGATTAGACCCCTGAGTCATGTGACAGAATGCCCTCTTCCCTCTCAGACGGAAAAACCCATTTACCATAATCTCCTCCTATTTCAACTCTCCATTTAGTCTTTCTCCAAGAAACCTACGCAGATAACAGCTAGAAACGAGCTCCCTTGCCACCGAGCCACCAGCAAGCACCGATACTATCTACCCCACAGACGCAGCGCCTCTCAGAGCAACCGACGGCACACCCGCCCCCTCGCCAGCAAGGCGGTGAGCTTCTGGAAAGCTGTGCTGATCTGGCCTCCCCCTCTGTATCCTGCATGTGACCTCACAGAGCCTCTGGTGCTGAGCATCTGTGTGAGCATCTTGTAATGTACGCAGAAGGGTGCAGGAGGGAGGGCCGCAGGAAGGGGCCCTCCAGTGACCCCATCTCGGTTCGCTGTCCATGCTGAGGCAGTCGGCTCCTTCTGTATTCGCTCTTTCTCTCTCTGGTCAAGTTACTGTTTGGACCAGAGTTACCTTCTGGTCACCTGTTCCACCCCCCTTCAAAAATCTGTCAGATCAGCCTGAAAATGCTAAACATACAAAGCTACACTGTCATCAAGCAAGAGCCTGAGAACCCACGGCCTGGCATGTCCCCAGCAAGCCAACATTATCCACGACGAAGGCTCTCCGTGTTGGGGAAGGCCTGGCATGTGACTGGTTCCTGGGGGAGAATTCCTAGGAGGGCTGACCGCGGCCCCCAGGGAAGGGGCTATGCCCACCATGGTGCCCAGATGAGCCCTCTGAGGAATGCCCAGTTCACTTAACAAATCACTAACTGGGCACCTCTAGGAGCCGGGAATGAGGTGGGTGCCGAGATTTCCAAGAAGCCCAGGGTTTAGACTCCTCCAGACCCTTCAGTGTGAGAACATCGAGTGCCCAGAGCGGGGGGAGAGCAAGCAGAAATCCCCGTGGACACACACCCTCGAATCCTCCCTCTAGTTTCTTTCATTTCCCCCACAAGCACAACTGCACTCACAATCATAAATTCCAAGCTTCTGCCAAAAAATAACTATGGCATATTTTGATGCTCTGAACCCAAAGGTTGTACTAAAATCTGATGTCAGTGGTTTGAAGCTTAAGGTACTATGTCCTGATATTTTCCAGTACCAACCTTCTTGTTTGTTTAATAAAAACCGTGTTTTGTGCATTTTGAAAAACAAATGGAAATGACTGACAATTTGATTTCTTGAATTTCACAAGCCGGCCTGAGAGATGCTTGCCAGTCAGTTTCTGGTGAGCATGGGAGAGCCAGTGACCACCTCAGTGGAGGCAGAGATCTCTGAAGCTGCAGCTGGCCCACAGCAGCTTTATCAGATGAGAAGTCCAAGTTCCTGGCATCTTCAAGTGTGGAAGCCATGCTTAGACTGCCAGGAGTCTGTGTGCCAGCTCCTGGGACGCGCAGGGACACCAAGGTTGGGATCCGTGGGTCTAGGGTTTCTTACGGCCTCACCAGGTGTTTAGACATAAAGATAAGAGGTCTTGTAGCCCTTTCAACCTTCCTTGGTTTGTTAGGCAGGTAAACCAAGCAACAGTCTTGAGGGCTTTAGTCAGTCAATAGCAAGACTTTGAGATTCCTCAAGCACTGTATCCTGCAGATATTCACCAAGCATCTCTTACAGTGCCAAGCACCGTGCTGAACTTCAAAATAAACTGTAGTCCAGAAAGGGCCTTAAGGATGCAGTCACGTCTTCGTATTTACCAACCACTACTATGTTCAGGGCTTTATGAAAAGTTTTAGAGCAAGAGGTAAACACAGAAATATAGGACACTAGAGATGGGTGTAAAGTCGTTGTTATTGCTGTACATTCGGGGGTTTCCTTTAGAGAAACATGCCATGCTTTCTCTTGTCATCCCTTTCTCTGAGCCAGGTTTCGGTGGCCCTCGTCACATGCATTTTCTACTTCTCAGGAAACACTCGGGCACGGATCCCGATCACACGTCCCCTGCTTGGCACATGGAACCTCCGAGGCCAGCTGGCAGAGCGCAAGCTTGTGTGCTGGGCAGCGGACTCCTGCTGTCCTGGATGGGCGCCGGCCGCCCGGCCGAGGGGGCATCGGTCCTTAGTAACTTTCGCTTGGCCTGCTGCTGGGGGAAATCCTTGGCTTCAGGAATTGCTGCAGAAGTTGGGAGGAGGGTGTGACATCACACCAGCCTTGGCCTGGATGACTGTGCCTGGGGGTGAGAGAAGAGCAGGGCCCAGCTCAGGCCAGCTCGGGTGCGGGAAGCCAAGTCGGCACCTGGTAGCCCGTGATGCAAAAAATGGTCTCCTACCCGGGTGTGTACGAAATGTGTGGGAAACGGCGGGCCACTGGCTGGCGGCATGCTGTGCAACCCAGAGATGCGAGCTTCTCTCCACCACGGGGGCTTCTCCAGGGAGTGACAACATGGGGAAAGCAAGCGAGACTGCCCACCGTTCTCTTGGATTCAGACGATGCCATCAATTAGGCACCTAGCACATTGCCGGCAGTGCTAATTCTTGTCAGATTTCACTTGCCCAATGGGCAAGGATGGGCCTAAGCCCTCTTCTGCGAGCTCCAGAGCACGGCTGAGTACGGAGCTCAGTCCCAGGCTCCCACTGCACAACCTCGCCTTCCTGAAGCTCAGGTTCTTTATCACCTGACAGTCAATAATATAATATCAGCCACAGCTTGACTCTCATTAAGGGATTAAATAAGTTTACTTTACATGTCTGTGCTTGGAAACTGGTTAGCTTTCAATAGTTGGTTAAATCTGCATCAATCCCATCGACAAAGGTCCCTTTGGGAAGAGTAAGAAAGTAAGATAGATTTCGAGTTAAGAGTTTGTTTTTTATATGTAAGGAATCAGCAAGGCAGAAGGAACCAGGCTAAATCAGTGAATATACGTATATAAACACACACACACACCCACAGCAGGCTAAGTCAGTGAGTCTACAGACACATATACACACACCAGGCTAAGT
>ML660219.1:3056611-3160977 GCA_007570785.1 Antilocapra americana | reverse complement strand
ACGATAAGAACGCTACTTCCTCTGAAGCCCAATATGTCCCCTCTTGATGAGAGCCCCTGGCTTCAGTCTTCCTTAGCCAGAAAGCATCCTGACCTGGCAGAGCTCACTGGGAGATGCAGTCCTTCTAGAAGGCTGAAAAGACCCTTCGGGGAACTGCTCAGCTCTGAGGCAACCTCACCGTATGTCAGACAAGCTAGCCTGGACATCCTCTTTAATGGCCGCTTTCAAGTTCCCATTAAAAAGTAAATATGTTATAACCAGAAGGGAATAGCAACTCTACTCACGATGGAGGTTTGAGGAAGTGTATTTCAGTTTTGACTCTTGGGTGGGATTCAGACCTCATGTCATCCTTTTCTTCTGGGACAGAGAGAAACCCCACACTCAAAATATTAAAAGATAATTGGATACTGCTCTGTTTGTATGGTGTGTGACCTTCACTTCTTGACATCATTCCACTGTGTCAGGGCAGAGAATGCTTTTCCGGCTCCTAGTGACTCGCAAAAATTTTCTTGTATATATTTCCAAGCTCCATTACAGCAGAACTATTTTTTTCCTCCAACCTTCCAAATGATTTCATCAGAACTAAATTTTAAATAAAGAGCATTTTGTTCCCACAAAAATGCTTCCAGTTTTGAAAATCACAGAATAATTCAGTGGCAGGATTCCTAATACACAGTACTATTGATCTTGAGGGGTCCTTACCAAAGAGAGCGATAACTTAGTCTTAACTCACTCCAAGATTATTTTCATTTCCACAAATTACAGAAGACACATGCTACCACTAATAGCACACCTTCATCCTGCAAGAGGAGGCTTACTATCTAACAGGAGTAAAAGGGACACACCTCTGCAAGATGACAGCCACACAGGTGTGCAGCAAGGACAAGCAGAGGGATGACATCACATTGGCAAACAGCGAATTCCAACTAGGGTCAGACACGGGAAATGAGTGCAACGTTTTGACTGGTTCCATCCCTTCAGCTTCTTTAACTTGGTCCTTCCACTTCTCCCTGCATTAGAAACACAATTCCTTGGAATCTGTAAGAGGATGGAAAGGACTCCCTGAGTCTCAGGACTACCATATGACTTCAGCCAACACTGGTAATAAGACCATTTCAAGTAAATGTGTGTGTTAACTATGCTAACATTTACACAGAGATGTGAGGTGTGATGGGGACATAGGAGAGGAGACAGCTTAAGAAAGGGCCTAACAGAGGTTCCAGTGCAAAGCTGAAGGATGCCCTTTTGGTTTTGTCCAACCCATCCCTTTCCATGGACGCAGAACACTGATTTTTGGTTAAGTCATGGTTATAGCAGGAAAGATACTTTCCAGCTTCTCTTGCAGCTAAATGTGGTCATGTCTCCAGTGACACAATTCTGGTTAGTGATAGAAGAATGGAAATGAGATATAAAACTCTATCCCTAAAAGAAGGAATGTCTTTCTTTCCCCTCTCTTCTTTCTGTTTACTAGCCAGAACATGGATATAAGGGATGGGGCTCTGGCAGCTACTCTGGACCATGAGTTGACCTGGGGAATATAAGCCACAGCAGGGAGAAAACCCAGATAGAAGTCCTCATACCCTAGAGACCAGCCTGTGGTCACCTTCAGGCTATATGAAAGTAAGAGAGAAATAAACTTGTATTTTGTTTAAGCCAAGTTATCTTGGGATTTGAGGAGGTTTTTGTTGTTTTATTTGTGTTTGGCAGCCTAACCAATCTAAGCTGATATATTCTTAAAAAAAAGAAAGAATGAACTCTAGAAGGCAGAGTGATTTCATGTTGGGTAGAACATTACAGAGAAAATTAGAAAGAGGCAGGTTTAATAACCAGAGGCAAGTCACAGAAACACCTGAGTAGCCACTGGAGAGAATTTCTCCCTACAGAAAAAATGAAAAGGTTTAGAACAGATAGAAAAAGGCTTGATTATTAGAGGGATCTCTCTTGGATGCCACGTAGGCTCTTAGGAAAAGTGAGAGATCTGGGAAGTCTGGAGTGAGGGAGCATGGAAACAAGAGGCCTCCTGGTTGGGGTGTTGGGTGGCCTAGAGGAGTACAGCTCAAATCAGGAGAGAGGGGTGGGTAGTGAGGGGTGGCTGCATGTGGAAAGTAGCCAAGATCGCTCTGCTGCCTGTGAGGAAGGAAGCAAAGAGACTCTGTCTGGAACAGAAGAAAGCTAAGACAGGCTAAACTGTCATCCTGGACCTAAAGATAAGAGAAGGAGCAATATGTGAGACCAAGTTCCAATAGATGAGTGTAGGCTGTTGGGACTTACCCACCCATATACAGATTGTATTTGTATATATCCTTACACTATAGTAAAACAACGTTTGTACTCCAATTGGCCTGTTGGATTTGCCAGTTCCAAAGGAGTGGAAGAGGGACACAGGAGAAGAGAAAACCTCAGCATGACCCACTTAAGAAGCAATCAGCTCCACTCACTCTGGCGGGAGCAGAAATTCCCCAGCAGAAGGACACGGGGTCTACTTCTGGGCGCCCCAGGTCCACTCCAAACACCTGCCAATTAGCTTTTCTTTTTCCATGAGCACAGCACCACCTGTGACCCCAGACCATCGTCTCACAAATGCACACAGGGTCAGCCGGGATCCTTCAGGGAAAACGCATGGACAATCCATCACACTCATACAAAAACCACCCCAAGCACATGTCTTGGTGCTAATGAGTCACTAGGGTCTTCTCAGACACAGGGAGCTGCAGAATCCGCTGGCAAAAGGGCCGCAGGAGAGGCAAGACATTTCTGCTGCTGCTCAAAAGTTCCTGAGTATCGGCCTCGGAAAGCATGACGCCTGTGACTGGCAGAAGGCTGGATGGTGGGACAGGATGCCTGCTGTGCGCAGTCTCACCCTGGGCAAGAGAACGAGGATGCTGAATAAGAAGAGCTGCTCGTGCTGGTGGAACGAGGGCAGGGCACTGAGACGATGGGCTCCGGACTGCAAAACACACCCTCAGTCACCACTGGTCCTGTCTGGGCATCAAAGAGAAACATCCCAGGGGGACCGAGAAAGGTCCTGGCTTGCGCCGTTGCTGCTTCAGGGCAGACTCCGTGGAGCCGTCACCCCCAATCTTCCCCACCTCAGCACCTGCGCCTTTCCTCAGGCAATGAGCCGCACAGTGCTCTGGGCTCCCAGGCAGTCCTCCACGGCCGCCCCTCTTCCCTCTAGTCCATGTGGCCGAAATCTTCAAACATAAACACCTGTCCATCAAACAGGCTTAACTTTTCTTGTCCTTGAGTGCACGCATTCAAATTCCACCCTGAACAGGGCTTCTCAAACGCCGGTTCAAGTTTCCAGGGGGACATCTTAAAGGAGAAGTAGATTTCAAGTAAATGATTGCAACTTGTGGAACATAATGTGCTACTTAGCGTCCGCGGCAGCCATTCTGGCAGGCAGCAAGGGGGGGCAGAGCTGCAGCAGGTGGGGGCGATCAGGCGCTGGTTTTCAGTCGGGCTTTTGCTTGTTGGTATTGCCTCTGCTTGCGCTTACATCCTGGTAAAACCAGGACATTTGGGAGAGGGGAGGGGAGGGTTCTCTGGACCATTCCTTCTTCCTGTGTGCCAGAGAGCGAGCCCCCAGCCCCCACCGAGAACCCTCACACAGAAGGCGCCCCCGGCCCCCGCCGCGGGGAGGTAAGGCGGCCACCACAACTACCATCTTCCAAAGGCATTCAGCGCCGTGAGGCGCCCACTAAATACATCGACGGTTGACAGAGAGACAGATGACGGGGATCTTAATTTTCCTTTAAAGATCTGCCTCCCTGAGGCTGGGCCTTATTTACTGTGAATCTTACTGTATTTATCTGAAGAGGAATCTTGTCTCCTCCTCCACTGAATGAGCTGACACCTCTCCGACCCACAAAATCTCCCTCAACTGTTTGGGTGGATGTCAGCACGGCCCTTTCTCAGGCCCCTTCGTGATGCTGCGTCACTGGCAAATCGCCTCTGTTTTGCTGAGACACTGCTGCAGGGGGCTGGCTGCCCAGGAAGTCCCGGCAGGACAGAGAGGAGGCCCCCGCTGTCCCCAGTTTCTCGGAGCCCTTACAGGGGCTCATGTTCTTTGGGGTAACAGACAGAGTAATCTCAGCAGCCAACTTTGGCTTTTCTCTCTCCGGGCTGCTTGCTTTCTAGGGCACTCTGCGCCGGACTGGTCATGGCCACTCACGTTTAGTGATAGCCTTACAGCTCCGTCAACATAAAAGCCCTCGGCCTCCACGAAGTGCCGCTGGCCTGCACAGCTCCGCCAGTACTGCCATCCCGACCCAGGACGGTCCCCTGCTCAAGCAGTCCCTCAGCAAACATATGCTGAGTATCTACTCTCTACTGGGTCCTGTTTCAGCTGGGGAGACTCGACCAGAAATAAGAGAAGTCTGCAGACTGGTGGGAGAAAGAGAAGCATCAGCTGATAATAGAATCAAAGTGATCATATGGGTGTGTGGATAAATGCACGGGAGATGTGGAAACAGGATATTTTCTTGTGTGAGAATGAAACTTTGCAAAGCAACTTGCCCAAAATAAGCTCATTTGCTTATATTCTCACCTAAACACTATGGGGTATTATTACCCCTTTATTCAGATGGGGGAATGGAAGCACAGGGGACTCAGAACGGCACGCAACTAGTTACGCAGTGGACTCACATCCAGGCCTTCCCTCTGCATCACAAGCCCCTCCAGTCTTCGCCAGGCTTAGGAGGCAAGCGAGGGCCAGCGCCCCGAATACAGTACAGGGCTGACCCAGGACTCTAGGGCCGGAATTAACAGCTGGCAGTTCTCACAGGTTGGGGGCCAATGTGAACGCTCACGCTGCCTTTTGCAGAACCTCGCTGCTTTGCTCTCCCGAACCAGGCTAAACCAAGCAACACACATGGGTTCCCCAACTTCAGTGTACTCGGCTTACTCTGTCTTAAAGTGACCCAAACGTCACAGAATTGTTCACCTACTAAAAAATGAGTTTGCAGCTGCACAAACTTTTTTAAGCCAAATTTGTTTCCACTTCTTGTGATAAGAGATGTGGAAGTGAAGTTAAGTCGCTGTGCTATCGGTCTGCTCGGTGATGTGTGACATGGGTTCCTGGTACGTGACCTTGGTGTTAAGGTCTGACATCACAGCCTCCAGCTCCAGGTTCTCTTCCCAGTTTGCAAAGCAGAACCATGAGGCCACTTCTCTGCCTTCATGCTGCCAAACGACACCTAGGCTTATAGGAAAACGAGGAGAAAGGTGCTTTGACGTCCTCCAGACAAAGAGTGCTGAGCACCTGCATCACGCAGGTTACATGCATTCTTCTCTCCATTTTGAAATTCGACAGATCATCTAAGTCTTGTTTACAACATGGGGTATAAATGTGGCATAAAAACAAAATTAAAATGTAAAAAAAGATGGCTAAATGTGCATACATACATATGTACATTTCTATATTTTCATTTATTCCTTTTGTCTAGAAAAATTTAAGTTATGGAATTATTCTCAGACTTTCCTCCTCATCTTTAAACATTATATCAAACTGTGATGGAATGATGGCAACAGAGGGAAAACAAATAATTAAATAATAGCTAATTTGAAAATTCAGTACACCAAAGCAAGTGATGTATATGGAGTTTTACTTCCTCTTCTAGAGAGGATACCAGGAAGCCAACTTTGGTCCCTGGAACCCTAAGGAAGGCTCTGTTGACCTTAGGGCACCATCATGCAAGGCAAATTATTTGGGTTATTTGGGCAGTTCTTAACTATGCCTGTGAAAGTCGTTTTTCTTAAAAACGAGGAGGCTGGCAGTGGCACGTCAGAGTGGTCGATGTAAGTCTCGTACAGTAAAGCTACTTGCTGCCAGCTGCCCCTAATGGCTGCGCAGGTGTGGGTGGGTGGATCTACACGGTTACACTTCTAAACTCCCTTTTGTTTTGCTGCCCAAACCCAGCTAATTTGGCTGCTGGTCTTAAAACTCAGGTTGGAAGCAACACATGTAAGATGAGACACACTTGCCCAGCTTTTAAGTGACAGAGATGGAAAGAAATATGAACAGAAAAAAAAAACAGAGGTCTTCTTAATTGCTCTCTGCCTTACTGCTATTTGAGCAGCTCCCTGTTTGGAAAGACCCTAGACTCTCAAAGGGCTTCCCAGGTGGCTCAGTGGTAAAGAATCCTGACAAGCAGGAGACATGGGTTCGATCTCTGGGTCTGGAAGACCGCCTGGAGAAGGAAATGGCAACCCACTCTAGTATTCTTGCCTGGGAAATCGCATGGACCGAGGTGCCTGGCGGGCTACGGTCTGCTAGGCTGCAAACAGCCAGACACAACTTCGCGATTAAGCGACAACCAGAACACGAGACCCTCGAAGTCATCAGTCTGTACTTAGGTCCCACGAGAAAACGCTCACCGCCAGCTCCGCGGTCAGAGGCAGCATCACTGGGATGCAGCATTGCTCTTCATTTCTTCACTCTGAAATAATTCTGAGATTATCTCAAAGATGCCATGGTGAATTTCAAGGTACGGCTTCCCTGGACAATTATTCTCTTGATAGCCAAGCATTTACTCAGTTCATGCAGAGAAGAGGCAAGAACTCCATTACTTGCCCCTCCATCATCTGAATGACAGCACCCTCATACACACTGGGAACAGGAACGTACAACCCTGGCATCACATGTAGATACCCCATCATATATTTTAATTGAGATTTAGAAGTTCAAGCCATACACACAGTGATGGTATATTAAGGGCATAGTTTATCATTCTGTAAAATTAAAGAAGAGAAAGTTACTCAGGTGCATGTCAAAGGAAGCTTTCATGGCTGAAATCAGACGTAAAACCTTGCAATCGCTTTGCTTTGTGTCAGACAGCCCTCTGCATGGTTCCTTCTGGATTTTTCCTAGGAGTATAAATTCAGTTCCAGAGAAAAAGAAATCTCCCAAGGGGGAACAATTTAACTATTTGGAGAATATGCTGATCTTTAAAAGACACTGATTTCCCTAGTAAAGGTAGTGAGAGAGAGGAGAGTTTAAGGGATGTGAGTGTGGGGTAGGGAGAAAAAGAAAATAGTGGAGAAAAAAAAGCAGAAGACAAGAGGAAGAAAAAAACCCCTCAAGTTGTTTGAGGATCAAGAAGAATCACCCTGGGAAGTCCCTGGCGCTGCCCTGGTTAGCACTCAGCACTTTCACTGCCAAGGGCAGGGGGTCGATCCCTGGTTGGTCGGGGAACTAAGATCCCTCAAGCAAAAAAAAAAAAAAAAAGACCAGATTACACAGACCAGATTCTCAGCGGTTAGGACATGATACAGAGGCCCTTCCTTCTAGAGCACATGTCTCAGCATCCTTGCTAACAAGACACTCGGGTTTGCAGGGTGCGGCGCTGCCTTCAGCTGGCCGTGCCCTTCACATCAGAGGAGCAACAGGACTCTGTCCCTGGGGCTTCAGAGTCTCTGCCTCCCGGAAAGAATAGTAGGAAAGGTACGAGAAGGAATGCACAGGCCCTGAGCTCTGATGAACAGTTGACAACGGGTATTTACACTCATTCTGGGGCAGAGCCCTTCTCTACTGGAATGTGTCGATTAGGTTATTCATTCATTAAATCAAAAGCACCTTTCTCTGAGTGCTTAGCACATTCCAGGCAGTACCAGGAGTACTGGGGACACAGAAAAAAAACACCAAAAACCAAAATGCCTGCCTAAAGGCTAGAATGGTTTCAAGGAGAAAGCAGAGACAGAAACAGTATTAAAATGCCCTGGTGCGGGGGAAGTTTACCCCCCCAAAGGCCTCTGCCTGTGATATGATCACAGTCAGGTGTGCTGACACTCACCCTGCTTTCCTTTCTCCAGCGAAGGCTGTCGCGTATTCACATACGCAGACACCAACGTACGCTGGCACAGAGGTGGACCGAGGCCAGCGACCAGGTGCTCCCGCTCACCTGTGACCACTTCAGCCTCACCGCAGCGCCCCGCCGACTTAAACACTCAAGAGCCACTATTAAGCAGGACCTCAGCTCTGCGTCCCAGGACAGGACACCCCAGCCTCTGTCCCTGGAGAGCTGCTTCAGTGAGCAGGGGGGTGGGGTAATTCTGAGAGTGCAGCCAGCATCCATCACGCCAGCAACCCCTGGCAGGTGATCTTAACAAATGCACTTCCTCCTCCGCGAAGAATCAGGGCTTCCTAGCCTGCGCCCAAGCCACAAGCTGCACACCAGACCAGAGATGGGCTGGGAGGGAGGGGCGAAGGTGGTTTTAAGGCTTCTGTGGCTTTGAAGAAAAGGTCTCTGAATGCGAGAAAGCATTCAAGTCGTCTCTGCAGGCATCCTGGCCCTGTGGTTGGGCACCTTGGGTCTGTGGCCGCTGAGCTCACCACAGGCTCAGCTTCTCCCCAGGGTATTCCTTCTCATTTGGCCCTCGAGACACCCAAGGGCTGGGACAGCTCTGCAGACCCCGCCAGCATGTGCAAAGTCTGGGGCAGTGATGCCCCTCACTTGATCTTGGACAGGGCATCCTGGAGGCAAAAGTCAGACTCAGAATCTTAACTCGTTTCTTCCGGTGTCAGAGAAGAAAAGTAAATATTTAACCACAGGCACAGAGGCTGAAGGAGGAGCAGCTGTGATCGAGACTCAGCTTCTCAGCCCTCCCTGAGCTGAGGTGAAGATCCCCCACGCCTCCACGCAAGCTCACCCAGGGCAGTGAAACCCAGGCTCCAACCAGCGATAATTCCACAGATAAACAACTCTTGCTCGGCATGAAGCACACACCAGACAGTAATCAGCTTATCTAATAGAACAGGCCTCTTTTCCTAACGTGGAGGAGGATTAGCAGGCTTGAATTACAGCCGTGAAGTGTAATCAAGCTCTGATCGACACTGGCAAAGGATACTGTATATTCCTGCTGGGCCATGGGTTGTTGGCGCGATGTGGTATACCTACAGGGGATGGACAGGAAACGCCTGTGATGGTGATGACTCTAGGAGACAGCAACTGAGCAACGCGGGAAAGCAAGTGTTACGGGAGAAAAATTAGATTAGAGCTGGGGCCCACATCCTGCCTCTACTCCTTCCAGGCTTTGGAAGCTCTTAATGTGACTGCATTTGAAAAGATTTTGCAGGTCCATTAAGAATATACCATCCCCCTAAATCGTAACTAAATCATGAGGGTGAACTCCACCCTTGCTTGGCCACAGAAGCCGCTCATTGGTGTCTATGACACAGATGCCACTGTCTCCAGCCACAGTGAGGGCTACGGCACAGCAGTGCTGTGAACACCCTGTGGCCCGGGTATGGGAATGGAACGGGGAACAGAAATCACAAAGGAATTCGTACTGGGCCTCAGAAATCCCCTGATAGCTCCTTGGTAAAGAACCCGCCTGCAATGCAGGAGACCCCGATTCAATTCCTGGGTCGGGAAGATCCGCTGGAGAAGGGATAGGCTACCCACTCCAGTATTCTTGGGATTCCCTTTTGGCTCAGCTGGTAAAGAATCTGTCTGCAATGCGGGAGACCTGGGTTTGATCCCTGGGCTGGGAAGATCCCCTGGAGAAGGGAACGGCTACCCACTCCAGTATTCTGGCCTGGAAAATTCCATGGACTGTATAGTTCATGGGGTTGCAAAGAGCTGGACACAACTGAGTGACTTGCACTTCACTTTTCAGAAACCCAAGAAAACGATTTAAGAATCCCATCCTCACTGTGGAGATGCCAAACCAACCCAAACCAACTAGCAGTTAGTTGCCTTTTCTATCGCCCACCACGGAGACATCTCATCTCACTTGGGAGGCCAGCATTTAATGGCACGCTTGTGAAAAGGTCATCTTTATTTAGTCAACTCCATGATAGGAGAGAAAAAAGTTCTGAATTTTTCGAAGCTTCCCAAAGGACCCTATGTCTCACCTAAACAGGAGAACGTTGTGCTGTGAATCTGTTTTCTCTCGCTCTGCCCACTTCTTGGTGATGGACGTTTCTTCACACCCTCTTCAGAGCAGCTCTCTAAGTAAAACAGTCCGACAGGCCAGTGGCCTTCTCTTCTAAAAACAAAGAATCGCAGCCTCCTCTGTGATGTCTCATCTATCTTGACATCTAGTCTTTGCTCCTATTCATGTTTCTTAAAGATCAAAGAATCCAAAGTGGACATAACATTTTAGGAAATTGCTTCCACTAGCGTGATGAGTGTGTGTGTGAAAGTCACTCAATCGTGTCCGAGTCTTTGCGACCCCATAGACTATAGCCTGCTGGGCTCCTCTGTCCATAGAATTCTCCAGGCCAGAATACTGGAGGGGGTAACAATTCCCTTCTCCAGGGGATCCTCCCAACCCAGGGATCAGACCCAGGTCTCTCAATATTGCAGGCGATTCTTTACCATCTGAGCCACCAGGGGAGCCCAAGAATACTAGAGTGGGTAGCCTTTCCCTTCTCCAGCAGATCTTCCCAACCCAGAAATCGAACTGGGGTCTCCTGCATGGCAAGCGGATGCTATACAAGCTGAGCTAGCAGCAGGGATGCCAGGAAAATGACTTCCTGACTTTCCTGCATCCTGGCCCTCCCTCTCAAGAAGGATCCACTGCATCCTGCTCACCTTTACCCCTTCCCCCAGGGGTCCCGGCCAGACTTGTTTCCCTCCAGGACAGTCTCACCTCTAGTTCTTTCCAACTCCAAATTCTTTCTGATACACTTAGCAGGTGTCTCGCGCTAGCACGAGTGCCCCTAGAGAGAATCCACAGGTGAGGAAGGAAGGTGCAGCGACCAGCAAGGTGGGAGGCAAAACGGTGTGCATGGGCCGCCTGTCCGGCCACTCCCATCCCAACCCTCACCACCGTATCCCTTAAGATACTCAGCCCCCCAAACCCTCTTCACCCGTAATCACAGCATGGAAACCTCATAGCAGAGCCTTTTAACCCTGTGGTCTCTGAAGCCCAAACTGTCAGACACTACAATAGTTGATAAGTGCGTGAAACTGTTTAAAACAATTGGACGGACTACAGTATAACCACCAGTGCACATACGGTACACGTGTGTCTGTAAGCAAAAGCTGAGCTGAGTGGGCCCCCCAGTTCTATCAGGGTACAATCCATCCACTGAAAGTAGAAGAAAAGAGACAGCACTGGTTCAAGGGCTGTGTGTGGTGTGTTTCGGGGCTGGATCAAGGAAGGCAGAGCTCTACTCAATGAGTGACACACCAAGGTGCACCCAGAAGTAATTCTAGGATTCAGAATTGTGCCACCACCACAAAGTGCTCTTAGCAGGACAAAGCCAGCAAAGGCAGGGAGAAACCAAGCTCTCTCGAGAACGTCGTTGGTGATGAATTAGGCTGACGTGACCTCACGTTAGTCTGGATAGCCAAGGAACAGTCAGGGCGGAAGCCCAGAACTGGAAGTAATCAGATCTGAGAAAGCAGACACTATGAATATGAAAGGCCTCTCTGGGTCTGAGTCAGAGGCACCTCCCTCTCTGACAGGCCCCACCACATACCTTGCACTCAGGGGTTGCCTCAATGCAAAGTACTGCCATCTCTGCTCAGACTTTCAGCCAACCCTAGTGTCATCCCTGGGGCCCTCCAACTGGCCTTTCAAACCTCATTCTAGGATCTCCACCCAAAGCAGTACGCAGGGCTGCAAATACTACCCGCCACATGCCAGCCCTCTTGAGGGGGAGGAAGGGCAGGGGGAGGGGAGTGGGCATGGCTGTTCAGGGGCCATCCTCCTCCAAACCACACGCCCAGTGTCTGCTACGGCTTTCGGAATTGGTATGTGGTGCTGAGAACAAGAGTCAGTCTTTGCACCCGAGCGAGTTAGCACGGTCCGCAAACGCGAAGCTGCCTCTCCCTTCCAGACCTGGTGTGAGATGTATCCACACTCTCTGCAGAGCCCTCTCAAATTTATTTTCCCAGCTGACATCTTATACGGCCCTATCAACAAGCATGCTGTCAGGCGGCTTGTCAGAGTGGGTAATGGTGTTGCATCTTTGGCTAGGCTTTAACATGTCTGAAAGGATTTTAAACCGTATGCTCTTTTAAATACAGACTTTGTGAAATTAAAAAAAAAAAAAATTGCATCGCTGAACTCCAAAAGTCTAATGGCAAAGAATTTGGGTAGGGTAGATCTGTTACAAATTCCATTCTGTGGGGAAAACCGTTGCCTAATTAGAAGGTGTCGCTGCTCTCAGCATCTCTCTGCTGAGTTTCGGATCTGTGGCTAAAGTGAACCTTGCGGTCAGAGCTACCAGCAGCTTTCAAGAGCAAGGCTGACCAGGCACAAGTGTGGCTGGAGCACCAGGAGCAGCGGGACTCTCTCACCCTCGGGGTAGGGCCCAGACTTGACTTGGCCCCACCTTGCCCCACGCAGGCGCGTCGGCGTCGGGTTTGCACATTCCATTCGCCTTCCCTCACACTCTGCAGCCCCCTTTCTGGCCTGGAGGCCCCTGGGTCCCAGGCAGACAGGTCTGGCAAGGGCAGATGGGTAATTTTTCCTTTCAGCTTTAATGTCTGCTATTAACAATAAGTTGCCCTGCCCTACCGATGGCTCAACTTTCAGCTTCTTCTCTGATTGCCTATGAGTAACACTGTGTCACATGAGCTGTGTTTAACAGAGGTGTAATAAATGCCAAAGAAGAAATATTACCCAAAATAAAAAATAGTTTGTCCCCGTGTGGCCAGGATCTCATGACTCACAACAACGTTCATTTCAGCTTCTAGCATAATTTCCATTTGCATTCTTTTTTTAAGGGTCTCTGGGGGCTTTAAAAAAGCTGTTTAAGAGGAAAGGCAGAAAGACCGTAGCGATTGTCAAGTTTGGGGATTTCTGTGCTCCAGACAATTGCTGCCTGCAGACAACAGAAGGAGAGGTGAGTCCTGTGGTCACGGAGGACAGGGAGAGGCAGGCGAGGGCTCGTCGCTGACGGTCTGCCTCAGGCGAGAGGTGCAAGGACCTCCCCAGTGTGGTTCAGAAGGTGGGCCTGGCAACCAGGAGACAGACAACAGAAGGGAAGGCTGGACCCCCGCTACCCCTCCCACTTCTACACACACACACACACACACACACACACACACACACACACACACACACACACTCACTCACTCACTCCTCGGGGCAAAAAAGATACCAAGTTCTCATTTCAGTTCAGTTCAGTTGCTCAGTCGTGTCCGACTCTTTGCGACCCCATGAATCGCAGCACGCCAGACCTCCCTGTCCATCACCAACTCCCGGAGTCCACCCAAAACCATGTCCATCGAGTTGGTAATGCCATCCAGCCATCTCATCCTCTGTCGTCCCCTTCTCCTCCTGCCCTCGGTCTTTCCCAATATCAGGGACTTTTCAAATGAGTCAGCTCTTCACATCAGGTGGCCAAAGTATTGGAGTTTCAGCTTCAACATCAGTCCTTCCAATGAACACCCAGGACTGATCTCCTTTAGAATGGACTGGTTGGCTCTCCCTGCAGTCCAAGTTCTCATTTAGTTGCAGGAAAACTCCATCTCCCCTTTGATAATAAGCAAAAAATACTTCTATGTTTTTCAAATAGTAGCTAGTCAGAGCTATTCCAATTCCATAGAAAAAAGCAATAAACTCTGAAATCCCCTGGTGGTCCCTTGGTAGAAGATGTGGGCAGGAAGTATTCCAGATTCTCAAGGTTTTCAGGAAGAAGGAAGATGGAGGTGGAGGCAGGCTCTCCGGAGGCCTGGGGGTGAGATACGCCCCTCCCGTGAAAGCTGGGATCTTAAGGCAGAAGTGTCAAGAGGTACCTACTTTTTAACTAGCCCTGCCTTTGAAGGGGGCCGGCCAACAGCAGCCCATGAGGCAGTCTGTAGTGAGTGGATGTGTGAGCATCTCCTTTAGAGGCTGGAGCCCTCCTCAACTCCTGCTCAGCACTGCTCTCACGTCTGTGGAATAAACATCAACATCCTCACTACGTACCTTAGTAAGGGAGTTTAGGTGGAACAGGGAATGGCAACCCACTCCAGTATCCGTGGCTGCAGAATTCCATGGACAGAGGAGTCTGGCAAAGAGTCAAGATGCATGGGATCTCAGAGTCAGACACAACTGAGGCACACACACAAGGGGATTTAGGGGCATCAGTAGTGGGACCTGACCTCAGAAAGGTACTATGCTCAGAGAGTATCGGAACCAGCAGTGCTAACTGGGAGAGACAGAGGTGAGCTCCAAAAGTTACGGCAGAAAGAAGAGATGCGGAAGCAGGATAACGGCCTGGCCGTAGCCTTCAGGCCAGGACACTGGTGAGCCACATAAACACAGAAGGGCCACAGGCATCGTCTGTAAGGCAATCCGGGCAATGAAGCCTGGCAGGAAAAGGGAAGAGGATGGCCCCAGCCTGCCTTGGTCACTAAGGAGAGGGTGCATCCACCAGCCTGAGGCCGAGGCAGCTGGGTACAAGAGGTGACTCTGAGTGATCACAGTGATGTCACATCGGATGGCAACTACAGTGGGAAAAACACTGGCTTTTAGGTAAGATCGATTTCCCTGGTTTGCCACTTGATTTTTGTGATCTTGGGTAAGTCATTTTACTTGATTGATAGAAAGCATAACAGAGAGTTCCTTAGGTCACGTTTAAAGGTTTCAGTTATTAAGACACGTCTCTGGAAATCCAGTCACTTTCTAAATGGGAAGAGCTAGTCAGAGAGCCTTTGACCAGGTTTGAATGCATTTTCTGCTACACAGCTTTACACGCTACCAAGAACCAATACTACCAATATTACCTCATCTACAACATCTCATCTGCACCTCACATCAATCTTCAGGAACTGACCTTGGACATATTTTTTTTTTTTTTTTGAAATTGGCTCAGAGAACACAGGCTTACACAGTTCACTCAAGTCCAGCTCTTCCAAGTCCAGGCGCTTTGCATTTACAATCCGGGCTTGGGTGTTGCTATTCAGAGGAGCACGGACTGTCTGTGTACGTGGGGGGATGTGCTGGTGTCAAGTCAGTCACCACGTCACGAGCCGGAGCGGGTGCACAGAGGCAGAGAGGTGGTGTAGGCACAGGTGAGCAGAGTGTGGTGAGACGCATGGGCACCAGCCTCTGCACCGGCTACAGGCAGGGAGGCATGATGGCAGCGACTGGACCCAAGTCCAGAAGTACAGTGTCTCATCTTTTTTATCACAGTTATTCATAAACCATCCCATTCAGTGCCACAGTCGCTCAACGTCCACAATGGCACATTTCCTGAACTTCCAACTCAAACTCTAGGTTCCTGGTTATGATGGTATTAGTTGCAGTTCTACAGCACACACTATACCTCGTCTAATCATCACGGGAGGACCAGTTCTGTTAAGCCCTTTTAATACATGACAATGTGAGACTCCATTTTTTGAGGGATGGAGAGAGCATGATCCAGGTGCCTTAATTAGGGGCAAGGTGCTTCCTTTCTCTGTAGGGTCTTCAGAGCTTAATTCTCCCCCTGCTCCACACGATCCCCCTCAGGGCCTGGGTCAAAGATGAAGCAGCTTCTGGAGTGAAAGAGGACTGTGTCTTCTGCTCAGCTCCACAGGGACCAGGAAATGGCATGAGGCAGAGCACAGCTCCACAAAGTGGTCGGGTGCCATCCAGCTTCTCTGAGAGTCCTCCTGATCCTCCAAAGCTCAAGCCAGCACGCTCAGGTCGCTCGTAATGGGGTCAGACACATGCAAGTTAGGTCTGAGGCTCAACTTGACCAGAGAGGCCTCCTCATGCAAGTTAGGTCTGAGGCTCAACTTGACCAGAGAGGCCTCCTCAGTGAACGCACTCTTCTCTCCCACGGAGGCTGATGACGCGCGGAGTCTGAGGGGGGACTTGAGGCAGAGTGGGGTGGGCAGAGAGACTGGCAAGGCAGCTGTTCCTCTGGTAGAAGAGTTGATACGCTTCTCCCTTGACTGTGCCATGCCGAGCCCAAGGGTTCTTGCTGGCTGCACCCCTTCTAGTGGGACCACTGGGCCTCACAGGGTGGAGAGGTGCTGCGGGCTTTATGTCCAAGTCACACTTGAGAAACAGGGCAGGGAGTCACAGCAAAGGTATAAAGCAGAACTCAGCATCCACAAGGACCGAGTGAATGGGAATGGCAGAGTCCCGCCTCTGGGTGACAGTGTCGCTGAAGGTTGAGACTGTGCCTTACTTTGCAGGCCCTGTTTTGCGCATGTCTCGGGCTTCCTGTGTTGGAATTTCCAGTAGGATGGATTACCTCGTGTATGAGGAGAGTGCAGCTTTGGATTCAGGCTTTACATCCCATCTCTATCACTTATTGGCAGGGAGACCTGGGCGGACATCTCGGAGCTTCTTTCTCCAATCATAAAATAAAATGGGCAGGGTTTTCCATCCATAGTCGTGGTTTGTGTGGAAAAAATGGTAGGAATATTTCTCCCTTTTCATGTTCCTTTGGATGATGTGATTCAAGAGTATTAAATTTTGGCTTAGCCTGCTCCTGAATGAGAAAAGTTACCTTTGTTATGTAGGCACATCCACTGATGTAAAAATGAAGGAGGTTTTAAAAAGAAACAGAAAAAGATTAAAAAAAAAATAGCCTTCCTCCTTCAGAAGATGTAGAGTTAAGCCACGTTTCCATTCAACAATGAGTCCTTCATTTGAAATCTTGTTCTGTTTAAATATGCTGTGGTTTTAGCTGCAATTTCATGTTTTACTTAATTGTCCAGAGTGGCAGATGTGATTTTTGTGTAACTTTCGATCCCATCTGTTTTTGTGCTAGAAATATATGTGGAAGGTGCTGGGACTTCTACATAAGGAAGGGCTTTATCTACACTTGTAATAATAAACTTGACAATGAACCAAATCTGAAGTTGGCAGCAAGTATTAAAGGTCCATTTTTTGATGTCTGTGCTGCCTCCCACTTCTCTATTCTCCCCTTTGCTCCAGATCAGAATTCTTCAAGAATGACTAACAGAGCTCTTTCCTTATACAACGGAGAGTTAACACATTCCTGGTACAGCCACACAGATAAGCAGATGCAAGACACCCACTCTCTGTCCTGCACCCTGAACCCTGCTCCTTTCCATCCTGAACACAGGCATACCTTCCCCCCACTCTGTTTAGGGAGGCCATGAGAAAAGTTCGAGGCTAAGAGGCATTCCTTGTATTCTAAGCCAAGTCTCCACACTGAAATAAAACCAGCGTATCATACTCAAGGCACGTTCTATTTTACAACAGTCAAACCTATGTTTGAACCTGGGTATCCAGCTGTATAACACTTTCAGAAATGTATCATAGGAAGTTGTAAGAGGGGAAGAAGGATTAAAAAAAAAAAGAAAGAAATATCTGGAATACAGCCTGTTCATAAACTGGAACCCAGTGAGGGGAAGTATCAGACTCTAGAAAAGCCCTTACTTTTTACACCCAAACTGGAGACAGAAAACTCGGGACGAGGCCAAGCCTCTGTGTCTCACTAGCTGCGTGACCTTGAACAAGTGTGACCCTCGTCTCTCTCAGCCCCAGTGTCTTTCACTCATTTCTTCCAGAGCCTTTCACAGAGCCCAGAAAGTGCCTGAAACAGTGCTTGGTTGGTGTTCCTTGCCTGTAAAAGGGAGCGATGATGATGATGATGATGATATTAATAATCATATCCGTATCTCAGTAAGAGAGGAAGTGAGGATAAAAGAGGTAAGGAAATATAAGTGCTTACATGTACACACTGCTGTATGGCAGCTTGGATGGGAGGGAAGTTTGGAGGAGAATGGATACATGTATATATACGGCCGAGTCCCCCTGCTGTTCAACTGAAACCGTCACAACACTGTTAACTGCCTATATCCCAATACAAAAAATAAAGTTTAAGAAAAGAACCTGCAAAGTGCCAGAGCAGGCAGACGTCGCCCTCATACCTGCGGGTGACGGCAACCCCCGTGCTTCTATCACCAGCGCTCTCTCTCTAAGGTCTTCTCATCAGCCTCCAACAAGCCAGGCCTGAAGTGTCACTCTAGGCTCCAGTCAACTTTACATGTATTAATTAGTCTCCCCCATCTCTGCTCCCGGCTATCTCCTCTGAATGAAAGCATTCAGCTCTACAGTTACTGTTGGTACCCTCTAAGTCAGACTTATTAAGCACTGTCATGGCTATCAGTCATTCCACAGAATACGTTCTCACTGCCTGTGAGAGTTACCATCCGACAGTGAGGACCACACCTTATCCGTCTCTTGTACCCCTATAGCATCTGGAACGTTGCTAGGGGCAGGAACTAGGTTCCATAAATACTTCTAATTTAGCTGAACAAGGTAAGCAGTAAGAGTCCATGAGGATAGCAGCAAGAGTCCAGCAAGGTCAGAGTCCACGAGGATAGCCCTAAGGCCACCGCCATGGTCTTGTATAACAGTGAGTTAGTGTACATTTCACATCCTGATGGTATATCTGACTCACAGGAACACAGGGTTCCATGGCACCCTGGAAATGGGCTGGTTTTATAACCAGACAGGCCTAAGGTGAATTCTGAGTCCACAGCATCCTGTTAGCTCTCTGACTCGGGGTGAGTTGGTCGCCTCCTCGAAGCCCTACTATGTAAACTGAGGAGAGCTGCATTCGCCTCACAGGACTGCTCTCAGAGCTGACCACAGAGCTAAGCGTGTGTGTGGCCGTCAGACTGACCTGGCACGCGGACGGTGATAGCTCCAGTCAGTGTCAGCTGCTCTGTCCTGACTTCACCAGGTGAACTGCAGCTGGCACAGTCACGGCTCCAAGAGCTGACGGCCTCCTCCTTCCCTAAACCTGGACCAGGAGAGTCATTACCAGGAGCCGATCAGGTTCACAGATGAGGCCAAGTTTCCCTTCCCTGTCCAAGTTTCCAAATCAAATCAGAGCAACAAGTATGCTATTTTCTTCAATCAGAAAAAAAAAAAATGTAACTTCCACCCAGCTGCTCATGTGAGCTTATGCGCACACCAACACACACACACACACACACACACACGCACACACAAATTTTTTTTTTAAAGATAACCTTTAACTTTGCTGGGCAGTGGCAAAATCTTGGATGAATTAATAGTCGGACTGTAGGCATACATTTCTTTAACCTGCCTGTCACTATGTCAAGACACTAGATACACCTGCTTCTGAAACTGAGGCTTCAATCAATATCCATATACTATTGATGATCATATAAGTGGTCACTAGTAGAAGCTACCATGCTGGAAAGGCCAAGTTGGAAGAAAAGTATTTTAATCTGCAACTACATGGATATCTGTCTTGCTGTGCTGAAAAGTTCCTTCCCAAAGAAGTTCAATTCACAGAAGAGTTTTAATTACGACAACTCGACTTACCAAAATGTAACAAACGCCTTAAACTGGAAGAAGAATGTCTTGAGGCATCATAAACAGACACTAGTTTCAATGAGAGTAAAGAAATATACTGACCTAAATATTTGATACAGGGTTGTGGAAAAATTGTACCAAACATTTCAGTATGGGTTTCAACTCCCGTAACGTATATATAGGTCTGTGTGCCAAAGACGCTGCAATTAATCAAGTATTTTTCCATGTAGGTGACCTGTAGCTATTTAGACAAACTCCAATAATTACAAAGGCTAGATAAAAGAAAAATGCAGCTGAAAATGTAACAGAATAAGACAACAAAATTATGGGACCAAACATCTGTGGTCTAAATAAAATATGTGATGGTACAAACAGCACCATAAACTTTCTCCTGACATTCTGAAGAGACCAGCAGAGCTCACTCATGAGTAATGTGGTCATCCCCACATTACTGCGACACAAATATTAGAGCAAGCTATGCTGTCAAATATTCTATATGGATGTGTGACCTAAGGAAAATCACATTAAGAAGCTAAAGTGATATACAATGTGAAATATTATATAGAGATACATAAACACACAGAAAATCCTTCCTGTCATGAACGTATAGGGGCCTGATTTTCATCTTACTCTTTTAAAAATATAAATAAATGAGAGCCACCAGCCAGCCGTCACCTCTGAGATGTGATATGTGTACAGTCTGTCTCCCAAAGCTTTTGAGACAGTGGATACAACTGATAAGGTGCTGGGGAAGGAAGCCGACTTGCTCAGCTCACGGACAAAGACTCACAGAACACTTGGGCCACAAAGCAAAAAAATACAAGCCCAAGGACTTGGAAACTTGGACTTTTTCCTCCAGAAATAAAGCTAATAGTAAGACGGCCCCTCCACTGAGGACATATGGAACATTTAGGTTCCCTGACCAATGGCAACAGAAGAACCAAGAAACTGAACCTATCAATCTCCAGAATGCTTTAAATCATTCTTTTATAATTTAGGTGGGAGTAACACCAAGGAGGCATGTGAATTTGGCAGCTACTTTCTGAAAAACAACAAAACAAAATACCAAAAAAACTGCTGGAAGCACACAGAGTCATCTTTAAGAATTCACAGCAGGGCCTGAACGTCACTCGTGCCCCCAGGACCGGCCACCCATGCTATGGTCAGGCCCTTTGTAGCGTCATCGCTCAAAGCGTGGCACCTTCTCTTTTCTGATGTGCCGCATCACAAATATGTTTAGTTACACCAGGTCAGTAAACGTTCACTAACAAAATCAAGATTTGTCTTTGCCTTTAGGTTCTCTGGTATACTACTGACACCTATGTTCCAAAGCTGATCTAGATAATAAAAATGACTAGCCAGTTTATCTTACCAGTCAGAGAAAACGTGGGGCCTAAAGCTCTCTAAACTGAAGTGCAGTGCCATTTCTAAGACTTGCCTTGCTTCTCAGAGATAGCTGAACCATTTCCACCCAGCTGCTTTTCCAAGGCTCTCTTATAATTAAGTATAGTCATATTAGTAAGTCTTAGTCAATGGGATATAAGCAGAAGTATGAGTTACATTCTACAAAGCCCTCTTACAAGAGAATAAGTCTACCCTTCTTCCACTCTGTTGCCTGGGATGCATATGGAATAGCTGGAGCTCTAGTAGCCATCTTGGGTCATGAGGATATCAAAAGATCACACTTATGTTTCTTAAAATGAGGTGAAGGTGGTTTCTGTTACAGCTGAACCTAAGGCTAACACATTCACACTGGATTTGAACTATGATTTTGATTAAGTTGTTTAATCTCTCTAAGTTTGTTTTCCAATCTCTAAACTAAGGAAAATAATATATTCAGAGTGAAAATTGAGACAATGTATATGAAAAGTACTTTGCACACTGACAATCACTGTATCAATACTAGTATTGTTTCTATTATTTTCCAGAAATTTATTTTCAATTTCCAGAGAAAAGTAGGTCAATGATTAATTAAAATTAGCTAAAAATAGGAACTCCAATTTCATTTTTATGGCAAGATTTTTTTTATTAACAGAAAGTGAATCCAAGATAATTAGTTGCATGAAAGTGACCACAGGTTATTAAGCAGTTCTAATTGTTGTGTTCCTAGAAAACTGGTTGCCAAGAAGTTATTTTAGCTACCTAAAAAAGAGGGAACAACAGTGTTTCTTACGCCACTTAGGTCCAAAGTTTTTACCTCTTGCTCAACTAATATCATTTGGGCACACAAGCCAAGCCAGGAATCAAGGAGAACCGAGAGGAGGTATGTGCGCAGCGCACCTCAGAACCCGGTCTTCGCCTGCAGGATCACCTCCACCAGGCGGGGGGCGTAAGCCGACGGCAGATGGAGCACTGTCTGCCATGACGTGTCACACGTCCGGAAAGCCTGGCCTGCTGTTACGGGTTAATTTTCACTGTTATCTCGAGGGTTACGTCAGACTCTGTCTAACTGAGTAGGAAAAAGAAGAAAGTGCTGAGCTGAGGACTGATGCAACTCTCCTGAGAAAAGAGCAGAAGACCAGGCCGCCCCTGCTGGGGCCCACAGCTCTCACCACAGCCTGCTGACACTCTCCCTCTTACACCGGCAGTGTCTGTATGCCGCTTTAGCTTTCTGCCTAAAGACAGAAACTTACAGAAATGGAGGTGCCTAGGCGATGCTACAAAGGTACATCCCCATTTAGCTTTACTAGAATAGAACATCAGAGTGAAATGGAAATGACAACAAATACGATCACGCAAAGATGGTTTCCAACAGTAGCTGAGGAAGTGAAATTAAAAAAAAAATTGATCTACATGGAGCACCCACATAATCTAATGAAACATCAATTAATTGATCAATCAATCCAAGAGAAACCAAAGCCAATGTCCACCCCTCACTGCTTTCTTCATATTACTGATAGATATTTGATGCAGTCATTCCTCTAAGCTTATCTATAACACTGCATGAATCTGCGGTTGAAGGGGTTAACATTAAAAAAAAACAAAAAAACCCTTACATGGATCCCAAATACACACAACCAAAGGTGAGCTTTACCATTTATGAACTGCCTTACTATTTACCAAACCTGTTCATAAAAATAATGCCTAAATTATCATATATGAAATCAATCGCCAGCCCAGGTTTGATGCAGGGTGCTCAGGGCTGGTGCACCGGGATGACCCAGAGGGATGGAATCAGGAGGGAGGTGGGAGGGGGGTTCTGGAAGAGGATCACATGTATACCCATGGCAGATTCATGTCAGTGTATGGCAAAACCAACATGATAATGTAAAGGAAATAAATACAATAACAACAACAAAAATAATGCCTCAATAAAAGAAGATATGCAATGTTTATTTTTCAGACTTCCAAAAAATAAACCGAACCCAAATCTTTCAGCATGCACACACACATTTAAACTACTACTAGTATCTAATAAATATGTGCATATAAGATCGCACTCGTAAGTTCGCATAATTTGCTAGACACGTGTGTTCTATTTTTATACACTGAGTTAGTAAGCTGGGTATACTTCAATGTGAAGAAAAATCCTTGTCCCTGACTGCCAATATGTCCCAAGGAGGAATAATGCGAGGGGACAGGCCTTTTAAGGTCACAGAGAAGGGAAGTGGTTTTACTCAAGGTTCTTGAATAAATCATGGAGTCATAGCTAAGGAATCGATGAGAAATAGAAACTAAAAAGAAAAAGGCGGGGGTTGGGGCAGAGGCCACTTGTACTTTTCAAATACAGCCTGAGTCCAGTTCTAGGGGAAAAAATATTCAAAGAAATAATCACACATTTTATTTCAACTGTGAGCGCAGCCCAAGTACTCTGAGAAGGATCTAACTGGGAAACATCCGAGGTGAAAAAGAAGCAGTTTGAGAAATTCCTACCCATCAAGCTTTATTGTGTTATTCCAACTAAGCAGAGACAAAAAGACAAATCTCAGCTCCCTACTTTCATTTATAATTGAACCAGGTCCAGAAGGATGAAGCAAGTACCATCTGTAACGCATGCTGCATTAGCAGCCGGGAGAATGAAATATTCAAATTACTCTAGGCTACCTCACATAATGACAGGGCTACAAAAACTGACGTGTAACAGGGAGGGGAGATGAAGAAAATCAAGTTTGGGGGGTTGTGTTTTGTTTTATATTGTTGCTGAAGGGCATGAACCAACCTAACAAAATGTTGTTCTCAAGGAGAGAAAGAAAACAGACCAAAGCATGTCCTGGGAAGACAAAAACTCTTAAACTATTTATTATTCTTGGAAAAGCTGGAGAAGGGGAGACAGGGAAGGAAAGCAGAAAGAAAGGGAAGATGGAAGGAAAAAAGAAGGGAGGGAGGGGGGGAAGAAAAAGGAGGGAACGAAAGAGAGAAAAAGAGATGGATAGAAAAGGCTAGCTCAAACTTGATCAATTTAGAATCCCTCTCACTTTGGCTAAGACCCCGTTGTTCTAGTATTTTGCTTCATGTAAATAGGGCACTATTTTGGTGAGAGGGGGAGAGACGGGGCTGCTCATTCAGATACTGTTAATCAGGCTGCTGAATTGTGTGACATGGTAAGTGGCTCTAGCCCCTAGCAGTAGTCAAGATGGAGCGACAGGCTCCATTTAAGATGTCACTGCACATAATAAAGTGTAAAACTATACTTAAAATAAACGAGATAGAAACAATAAACTTGACTCAGTATTTGAACTTTCACAGACACACAGAGACTGGAGGAAAAGCATGTCTGTTTGGGGACTTTTCAGAGGCCCCTACTTCTGCAACGCTTTGATAGCTGTCATTTTTAGGGGGATCCAATCAGGCTCCAAGTGGAGGTCAAGTGGTCATAGCTTATCTGTGAACTGGGCATCTGACTAGCTCCAGCCAAAATCCCTTCCCTGGGGAGCTCAGTAGCACAAGCCCATCCAAGCACCAGGTCTGGAGTTACCAGTCTCCCTGAAGAGTGTCAGAAAGGCAGTGGCGGCGCCCTCACACCGCCTGCTCCTGAAGCTTCTCCTGGCTGCGCTTGTGTGTCCCCCATTGTTCACCTGCGCCAGGACGGCCTCGCTACAGCCCAGCTTCATCTCTTCAAAAGGTTTAACACAACATTGTCAAGGCTGGCTGGCCCCAAATTGGAATGATACTTTTTTTTTCCTCCAAGCCCTGCAATTACTGTTACATGTGGGGGTGGATTCAATGTCAAAGCAAATGTTTTCCTTATGTTTCTTTCTTTAAAAAAGAAAAAAGAAAATCATAAATGGAAGCCAGCAGACAAAGCTGAACCAGTCACCCAGGCTTCTTCGTCACTGACGGGGTTCTGAGTCTGGACAGTCTTGTGCGTGAGGCTTGGAGGATTCAGCCCAAGAGGTGACCCGCCACCAGAAACCTATGCTAATGTCACCCATAAGGGCAGAGCTTGGAAAGAACCACTCTGCTGCCCTGCTATCACAGCAGTTACTGGAATTTAGACCCCTCCAAGTTCAGTTTAGTTCAGTTCAGTTCAGTCGCTCAGTCATGTCTGACTCTTTGTGACCCCATGAACCGCAGCATGCCAGGCCTCCCTGTCCATCACCAACTCCCTGAGTTCACCCAAACCCATGTCCATCAGCTCGGTGATGCCATCCAGCCATCTCATCCTCTGTTGTCCCCTTCTCCTCCTGCCCCCAATCCTTCCCAGCATCAGGGTCTTTTCCAATGAGTCAACTCTTCGCATGAGGTGGCCAAAGTACTGGAGTTTCAGCTTCAACATCAGTCCTTCCAATGAACACCCAGGACTGATCTCCTTTAGGATGGACTGGTTGGATCTCCTTGCAGTCCAAGGGACTCTCAAGAGTCTTCTCCAACACCACAATGCAAAAGCATCAATTCTTCAGAGTGCAGCTTTCTTCACTGTCCAACTTTCACATCCATACATGACTACTGGAAAAACCATAGCCTTGACTAGATGGACCTTTGTTGGCAAAGTAATGTCTCTGGTTTTCAGTATGCTATCAACGACATGATAATTTTTGCCTGTATGTTGCTTACCACCTCCTGCCTTCCATCTGCACCCACAATTAGATCCTAAGTTACTTGAGGACAACCTTTAAAAACATTGTAATTGCAGTGTAGACGACATTAAACAAAAGTACACGAATCAATGTTGGTTGCTTCATGAAGTTTCACAAAGTACGTGCAGCCTGATATTCAGAATCAGAGTCAAGACAGAAAATATCCTTAGCACATCCTGAAGTTCTATCACCCCTTCTGGTCACTCTCTCCGGTGGTAACCAGAATTCTGATTCCTCTTACACAGAGGTTTGTTTTGCTTGCTTTTGAACTCCATTCTCCCTTCTGTTTCCTCATCACTCCCGCAGGGCCTGGCACTTCCGTTCCCTTAGTAATTGACAGAGCACTTCGTGGGCACCTCCTACGTGCCAGGCACTGAACTAGGTGAGTACATCAGGCCCCCAATACACGAGTGTGGAACTGACTAAACCGAAAGGGAGAAGAAACAGATTTTAGTTTCAAGCGTCTTGCTGTTGGCATCAAGAGAGTGAGAAAAAAAAGTCCTCTAGCTAACACACTTTGAGGAGGCAAAGTATAATTTTATATCAGAGTTTGCACTCTTGTCTTGCACTTGGCTGGTTGCTGAGGAGGAAAAGAAAGGCAGCAGCCTGCATTCTGAGGAAGAAGGCAGTGAAGTTTCCACTCGACCGAAGGCCTGGGAAGTCTTCCTCCCGTGTACTGGCAGGGACCCTTCTGCCATCTGCTTTTTGTACGTCCTCCACTCCACAAAGCTGAGATCAATCCCTGGCATCTGGAAACATCTAAAACCTGCCCCTTCAGAGTCGGCCTGCGGTGTGCGGTGTCACCTCCCACCATGCCAGCTGCAGTCACTCGGAGTGGGAGTTGTACTACCCGTAACTCAGGACACCCTGCGATGACGCACTTAAGTAATAATGAGCAACAAAATGGCGGTTGTCTAAAACAACCACTGAAGAAGTCAAGATAACCGACAGTGTTTGGTGCTCACAAAGCCTTCCTTGCCAACCTGTGATTTTATGAGAGGTGAAAATAATGCAGGGCTTTTTCTGGGTGGGGGGAGGGAGAGGGGATTGTATAAAAGAGGTGAAATTACTGTGAACCATGCGGTGGTCATAGGTGTGGGTCAACCAACAACAGAGTTCAGCTTGCCCCCAAGGTCTAATAATTTCAAAAACCATGAAGTATCATTTTAAATGATAAAATGAAAAATGTTATAGTGAGAATCACTCAAGTGCATGAGTACTCACTGATTCTCATTAGATCCAAATAGATGCCAAGGTGTATTCTGACCAGCCCCCTGAAGATACAGACCTTGGCCTTGGGTTGTGGTCTGAACTAGTCTGGGGGTTAGCAAACCTCAGGAAAGTTTCCTAGCATGTGTGTGCAATTTCACTTGTATGAAAGTCTGCTGGGCTACAAAACAGCAACAGCGTGATTCAGAAGGTTTTGTTGTTCTTTCTATAAAGGCAGAAACCACTTTGGAAAAGCATCTTTTACAACTCAGCTGCAGGTGGGAGCACCGACCTTACTGGCTATTACTGCTCAGCCGTTCAGCCGTGCCCAACTCTCTGCGACCCCACGGACTGCGGCATGCCAGGCTTCCTACCTCCCAGAGCTTGCTCAAACCCATGTCCACTGAGTCGGTGATGCCATCCAAACATGTTGTCCTCTGTCATCCCCTCCTTCTCCTCCTGCCTTCTGTCTTTCCCAGAATCAGGGTCTTTTCCATTAAGTCAGCTCTTCACATCAGGTGGCCAAAGTCTTGGAGCTTCAGCTTCAGCATCAGACCTTCCAATGAATATTCAGGACTGATTTTCTTTAGGGTGGACTGGTTGGATCTCCTTGCAGACCAAGGGACTCTCAAGAGTCTTCTCCAACACCACAGTTCAAAAGCATCAATTCTTCGGCGCTCAGCTTTCTTTATGGTCCAATTCTCACATCCATACATGACTACTGGAAACACCAAAGCTTTGACTAGATGGACCTTTGTCGGCAAAGGTAGATGAGATAACATCTCTCAAGTCCTGAAACCTCTTTCAATAGCTTGAAAATTAAAATATTTCTCCAGGACCACTATTTATATTCTTTTAATCAACACCTTTGCATTCCTTATTTGGTCAAACTTCAGACAAGAATAGA
The DNA here is from genome assembly GCA_007570785.1 of Antilocapra americana. Classification (NCBI taxonomy): domain Eukaryota; kingdom Metazoa; phylum Chordata; class Mammalia; order Artiodactyla; family Antilocapridae; genus Antilocapra; species Antilocapra americana. The sequence continues at coordinate 3,133,644 of ML660219.1, read as the reverse complement.
AAATATGAAGCCTCCCAAGTTGAAGAATTAAAGACTGTAACATAGGACCGATTCTTATTAGGTTACAAAGACTCTGAACTTTCCAGGCATAGTGCCAATTTTAAAAATGACAATATTTCATGACTTTTTTCCATTTGTACTCTTTGAAAGTTGTGATCAGCCCACCAAAAACATCACTGCATCTTATCAAGTTATGTCCTCAAACCCCAACATAATTCATATATGCTTCCCTTACAGGAATCTCGGTTCCATGGTGGGTGGGGGAGATAGTCATGTCCTCTTTCTTGTTTATTGCTATGTTCTCTGCTCTTGTGCACTCTCAACCAACAATAACAACAACAACGCCTTGATAGAGCATTAGTTTCAGAGATATGACTAAACATCACTTCTATTCCTCGGCCTCCAAACTCCCTCCTCCACAACTCCCAATGCACCACTGAAGTAAGACTGTTGAGCCTATCAACGAATTGCTACATAAATAGACTTTACCTTTGACAAGGATTTGAATCATGATTTTGTGGTGTATTATCACAAGGAGTTTTCCAGGTCCTAATCTCTACCCTTTATCTCTGTGAATATAGGTTCATGTTATGACAAGCCTAAACACATATATTTATATGTAAGTACACACAAATGTAGAGTTTGTACTAAATATATTACCTTCCTCCATTTGTCTTATAAACAGTGAATCTGGTTTAATCAGTTTTCCTGCAGTGAGGAGATTTTATGGTTCTGGTATTTTCACTGGGGAAGCTTCTATTCTGAATTACCAAAATTATGTGAAACCTTTTCTTTTCTTTTTTCCTGGTCTGCATCTGCAACATTAGGGTACCTTAAGACCTCATAGCCAACTGCATTTTTAAAAATTTCAGCCAATAAAAATGTAATTATAAATATGATTGTGAGAATATGTGTACAGTCTTTCTGCATTAAAAATGTAGAAATTACCTCCCTGGAGAAAAACACTCTACTAATTTTTAGCATGTTTCTTGATGCCTGAATTAAAAGGCCTTTTTAAAAACTGAGGTTTCCAACAGAGACCACTATTTCCCATAAAAGTATGGAGGGTAAAACAATAAAAAAATCCATAAGCACTTTTGTGATGAGGACTTGGGTTACACGGGGCAGTGTGTGAGGGAGGAAGGGGAGCTAGTCTTTGTGTCTGGCCGTCCCTGCACAATGCTATTCATAGAATATGACAATGATGGCTTACATCAAAACCCACAGTGCAAATAATCCCCTTCTCCATGCCATCTCAAAGCAAAAGCTGGCCCTTAAAATGAGGGACAATGTGCCAGCATAGAACTTCCTTGTATGCCAGCTAGCTCTGTGCAGAGAGGAAAGCAGGGAAGGGTGATATATATAATATATATTTCCCCCCCTCCCCATGAATTGGGTTTTACAATGAATGTTGGCTGGTACCAGGAGGCTACCTTGGGCCCCCAGAGTCTTCTTAAAACCCTGGCAGCCTGCCAGGGGAGCTCCAACTTTGCAGCCCAGAGAGAGCCATGTTGGCAGCTTGTCAGAAGCCAGGGAGTTACATGGCGCCCTGGGGGTAATAATATTTTCCAGATCGCTCAAGCTAATAGTCCCATGATGAGCAAGTCAAAGGACTGTAGGTATGTTCTCCCCGTCTGCGGTCCTGGGGCTCCCATCCGCCTCTACCAAGCAGCGAATCGCACTTTGCTGACCTTGATGGTAGAATCGCGGGCACAGTCTTTTGTTTCACTTAACCTCCACATGGAGAGTGTTTCGTTCCAGCCAAGCCTGCCTTCTACTTGCTGTCACACTTTGAATTCATTTATTTAGGAAAAGAATATATTGTACATGTATACAGGCATTCCAACACTGAGAGCATTTTTATATCTTCCTTAAAAAGGGAAACCTTCAAGGACATCCCTGACTCGATGGACATGAGTTTGAGCAAGCCCGGGGAGCTGGTGATGGACGGGGAAGCCTGGTGTGCTGCAGTCCATGGGGTCGCAGAGTCAGACGCGACTGAACTGAACAATGGCATAAATGTAAACATATGTTAAAACCCAGCCACATAGTGGGATATATAGCTTGCACACTGTTTCTCCCTGGATCAATAAGTTGGAATATGGCTTTGTTCCTCCTGGGGTAGTTTTGGAAACGGACAGTTGACTAGCTTTTGTTCTTCCACCAAGGAAGAACTTTTTTCTCATGGAGAGAATAGCTCTGTTTCATCTCTCAATTTCACCTTCAATTTTAATCTTTTAATTTCTCTCACCAAGAAGCTTCTCAATTCTTAGCACTGCATTCAATATGAAATGGAAATTTGTAGGGCTCCCTGTTTATATTTTATCGATTAAAAAGATAAAAATGGACGAATTGAGTTTATTCAAATAAGCTTTCTAATTAAAGAGATTCACAGGGCCCTTGAGCCTTCCAGGTAAGTTGAACTACTTCAGAGGAGCTATCCTACGATCTACAACCCACCTATCACAAAAAGTGACACAGTAAACACGCCCGTAAGGCAATCCGTATTATCCTAATATGTAGATCTTTCTCTCACAAACACACACCCTTCTATTTGTTTTCAAACAATAAACTGAATTTAGTTACCATATTGAAAGGGGGTTAGTCATTTCTCCCTACACAACGACTTTTTTCAGGCCTTTAAATGCAACCGCATCAAAACCCACGTACAGGTTGATGCCAGTTTTACGTGTTGAAACAAACCAGTCACTCTTTCTTCTGCTAAGCAGTTAAATTAGAGAGTATTCAATTAATAACAGCTGAATATTCTGTCACATTTAGGAAGATGTATGGTTAGACCAGCGCGTTGTGATGTATCTGACAGAAATGATGAAGGCTCTCCCGACACAGGCTGGCAGGTCTTTGGCTCCCACCGCAGCTCTTCCTCGTGTTCTACAGCATCAGCAGCGCAGACCAAGATTCAGCACTGGCTCCTAAGTGAACAGGGATGCCTCTGCCAAGCTCTCAAAAGGTGCCCAGCCTCTGCTTTGACCCGTGCGCACACACGTCTGTGTTCTGGTCCACGAGCGAGCCGGGCACGTAGGCAGCAGGGCGGTGGGGGCACTGGCGTGGAGACGCCGGGAAGGCAGAGCGGGTCGCAAACCCTGCCGCCCACCGGCCCCATCCAGCCTTGCCGAGACGCACCCATTCACCCAGCCCACCCTTCCAGGGCCCAGGCAATCACTGGTCTTATTTGACATTATTATTATTATCAATACCAAAGGTAGGCAAGGAGCACTGAGCAAATCTTGGCCACACGGAGCAGCGAGCTCTCCACGTAGGGGCTTTCGAGGCGCCTCTGGCCCCTCGACAGGGTGAGGCAACGACTCAAGCTGCATTATTTCTGCTCCTGAAACTGAGAGCCTTTATCCACATTCCTTTAAGAAACTACTCAGGCCCAAATTGAAAAGGAAATAAGAGCGCACAGTGAAATTGCTAACACACGAGGAGTAAGGGAACACTCTGTGACAGGCTCTGCGCTTCTCCCGCAAGCCCGGCCAGCTCGCCCGGGGCCCAGGGAAGCAGGTGCCGCTTTCACGGGGTCAAAGCCACCTACAGGCTGAGTCCCTCGCGAGCAGGGCTTTCAAAACCACAGGACACAAACGTGGTCTGGAGAGATAATGCATTTTTAAATTTGAAAGCGGTCCCTTTCTAGAGCTGAAGCATCCTCTCTCAAACCTGGGGACCAATGTACCGGGCACAACGTAAGACCAGGGAGTACAGAGTCTGGCTACAAAACCAGACGACCACCACCAAAAGAAGCAAAGCCACACGACAAAAGAACACGGAGAATTCCCATAACCGTGCTTCGTACAGAGAAAGGATCGAGGCCGGCGTCTAGGAGCTTTTCTGGTGTAAAGACTAAGGGTTACTGATTTAACTTGCGATAATTATGCTCAAAAGTGAACTGCACCACCTTAAAAGAAAAAGATCTCAGAACCACATACATTTGAAACAATTAAAAAATAATTCAAAGAAACATTAAGACCTTTAGAAAGCTAGAAAAGATAATCATACAACTTTTCTTTTGCAGCATATATACTGAATTCAAGTCATTTTTACAGTTCACTCACCATAACTACCTTAACAAAAACTGCTAAACACAAACTTTCCTTTGCTGTTAGGAAATCAAATCCTTCTCCAAAACCCTTTTAAGCTGCATTCTTTTGAAACTTGTATGCCCAGACACACATATATGCATGCACAATTTTTCACTTCAAGGTAATTTATAAAACTGAAACTAGTTCCAAGAATTCAACAGACATTTCCCAAGTGCAGAGAATACTTCTTAAACGTGGAAGCGCACGTGTGAGGATCCCATCTCCTCTGCCCCAGTGACAAATGCCCCAGCATCACCCGGGCCGCTCAGCTGATTCATTGCACTCCCACCTAGGTCAAAATTGCCCCTTCAAGTCTTCCATGTTCCATAAAATCATTACTATTGCCGATTTTCCCATGTACTTCATCGGCAAACGCCTTGGATTAATAAAGCCCTCAAGGTGTTTATGAGCAGAAGGTCACTTTATTCCCTTACTACACCCAGTGACACTGGGGGGCAACAGGCCCTACCACTTAATTAAATTATATAACTGTCAGGGGTTGGTGAGGTTTTGAATTTATATTTCAATTAGTATTTAATAGAGCTTAATTAACAAGTCCCCCCTCTCATCCTTCCATATTCTTCACTCTCCCCTGTGTCCTGTTTCTCAGATCTTGTTTTGGAAGGGGAAGCTCGGCATTTGGCAGGGTGGTTCTTGTTTAGTCACTCAGTCATGGCCAACTCTGCAACCCCACGGACTGCAGTCCTCCAGGCTCCCCTGTCCTAGGGATTTCCCAGGCAAGAGCACTGGAGCGGGTGCCATTCCCTTCTCCACCAGCAGGGCAGCCCTAGGTACTGGGGCCACTCTCCTCCGAGACGCCTTGGCTATGGCACCAGAGCATGGGGAGGTGGGGAGAGGTGGGGCTTTCCTAAGAGTCGATTCTCCACCTACCTGAATCTATCTAACCGGTGGAGACACCGAAGAGAGCTAAACTGACGCTAACTGCCCGACTCCTCTGACTTGCTCGTCTCTTGTGAGGCACTTGAAAACGCCCCCACCACTTGAACGGAAACAGTTGGCGACCTCCCCAAACCCGTGAGACACATAAGAGCATGAATAGCCAGCTTGCAGAAGCAGTGATTCGCCAACATTTGGGGCTTGGAACCCTTTTACACTCTTAAAAATTACTGAGGACTCTGAAGAGCTTTTATTTATACAGACTCTATCTATCAATAGTTCCTGTATTAGTAATTGGAAGCTAAAATATTTTAAACTGTTTATTGTTCCATTTTAAAACAATAAGAAGCCCATGGCACGTTAAAAGAAATCATGTTTTATGAAAAATACTAATTTTGAAACAAAAGTTAAGAAGAGTTTGTTTTATATTTTTGAAAATCTTTTTAGCGTCTGACAATAGAAGGCAGCTAGATTCTCATCCTTGTTTCTGCATTCAGTCTATGGCAGGAGAAAGCTTCTAGAAAGCTACACTGTACCCTCAGGAAAGACCAAGGGTGAAAAGGCAAACAATCTCTTAGTATTATTAAAATGGTTTTCACCTCATGGCTCCCCAAAAGGGTTTGGAGATTCCCCAGATTATAATTTGAGAAATGTCACCTTTGAGAATTTCAAAATGTTTTATGAACATAACCCAAGAGGCCTGAAGTAGGTGAATTCTTTCTTTGCTTCCTTAGTCCCTACCATGATCAGCTTAGCTAATGACACAATACATAAGCCACTTGGCTGCAAGTCAATGAAGAAAGATCTGAATGCAGTCTCTGTTCCATAACTTTGGTACTAGTTCTCATAGAAGTTTCTTACCTAGCAGAGAAAGAAGGGTTGAATAGAAAACACTCAGTGACAGGAAGAGAAAGGAGAAACACAGACTCTCCTAGCCCTCCTGCAAGCTGCCTCCTGTTCCCACCTAGACTCTCAGGAGAAGCTGTCTCAGCCAGTGACGCTGCCCAAGGGCAGATGGACGGAAAGAGGACCCCATACTATTTCAGATCAATTTCATTCCTGCTCAGTAGGAACAGCCTGCCCAGATTTTAACTGTGAGTGTATTTTTTTCTTTTGTGGGCTTCCCCCCTCCTTTTAATGCTCTTGTTTGAGAATATATTTTAGTTGCTAAGAAACTAGTTTCTTATTGCAGACTCAGTGAGAGTAAAGATAAAGCAACTGTCAAAATAGCATGTTATTTTGACAGTAGCCATATCATAACCATAAATGATACAGTTTATCTGTACATTTTTACCTTCACTAATGGGGTCTAAATACTGTATTCTCTGATATTTCACACGTACACAAAGATGCATGCACATGTGTTTTAGTAAGAAAGGCCCTTACACAGTTAACAATGAGCATTCAGGGAACAGACACACACACACACACTCCAGTCCCCAGTGTGAAAGCTCCTTTTAAATGCAACTTCAGAGAAGTACACATACTATACTGTTTTTAGCTCAGACAGTATCTTCAAAGTATTTTTTCAAAAGGCAATACGCCTTTTCCTTTATCGATAATTTTTTTTTCCTTTGTAATCCTAACTTTTCATGTAGAAGAAAAAATGTTTGGGTATGTTTATATCCATTCAAACATCATTCCTACATACTGACTCCTGATCCAAGAGGGGATGGTGCCCACCATGAGATGCAGCGGACTGTTCATAGTGGTCTTAGTCCACAGTTCTCCTAAACCATATACTCGTGCTCTGATCAACGACAGATTCATCTCCTCCTTCCGTCTCTCCCACCCATCCACCCACCCATCCATCCCTTAGTTACTGTCTTTCTTCACAGCTTTCAGTGTAGTCAAAGGGTCCAACCTTGCTAATAACAATATATTTATGTGAAGGAACAAATCTACCAAAAAAACTCCAAAAACCAAATATCTGAGTATGTACCAACTTTCATTTTTGCTTTGCTGACAAATAATACCTAGCAGAACTGAAGGAAGAAAAAAGCAAAAATAGATCATTATATTCCTGTGTCTGCCCAGAACTGACAATCATAATATATGCTATTTGATATCACTTTCACCTCTTTCTAAGGTGAGATTCTTAAAACTAAAATATACCAAGCAGGTGTTAAAAATAATGATGTTGTAATACAGCAACATCAAAAATTCTGACAATATTATACATTTTGAGTTTACTATGCAAGTCACTTGTACAGATACCAGTTTTAGCTATCTGATCTGTATTCCCTGCCCACCAGTTTGCAAATGGACAAAAACTGAAGAGGGACAATAAAAAATGTGGAGAGTGGCTGTACTGAGGGGAGACGACCAACAGCATTTTCCCCTTTGTTTTCCAAGTTTTCTGTTGCTTTAATATTGTCTTGATAATCACATAGAGAAGGAAGGGTCTCTTAACAGGCTTTAGTTGTACTTGACTTTCCTGACTTCTGGTGGCCTGAAAAGTTTCTGAAGAGGGAGTAAGACCTCCTCAGCAATGTCAAGATGAAAAGCGTAGGCTAAAGTCAAACCCACTATAAACCTGTGACTTTTGTCTGTGTGTCCTCTTCTGATCCCACTTGACACAGAAATATTTCTTCCTGTCCTCTCCATCGCCCACGACTGCTCCCACCTTCACTTCGCCCGGAGACGCTCCCATGACGTCACGGTGCTCTCTTCCAAGTCCATCCGAGATCTGATGTAACACGCTGACCTTGCTCCTCACTGGAGTGAAGGACAAATGCCCCAGATGCTTTTCCCCATGACCACAGTTCCCATTCCCATCAGGGTTCAGGAGAGCTTCCTCTGAATTCAGTCAAACTTCAATGCATAAACTTTTCTGCTGTGAGGTTTGAAGTTTGTGATAGAAATTCCAAGAAGCAAAAAGCTTCTGCCAAATATGTGAGTCAGCGAAAAGGAATCTGCTGTTTTCTGATTGACCCTTTTAATGGCATATTATTTAACTTCGGATGACAGAGATCACAGAGCCTACCATGACCTCTTATAATGACTGTTAAGCTGACCTTACACAACAACGCCAGCAGGAATCAGAACTGATTTGGAGAATTTGCTCCCTCTTTCTGAAGAGGCCAGATGTAGAGTTCTTATTTCCACTTAATTATCTCTTGGTCTGTCCTTGGAGATACATGACTGCTCCTAAAAGTCAGCAGGAAACGTAGAGCAGCAGAAGTCACGGAACCCAGTGAGCTGGCCCTCTCGCCCATCCCTGGAGATGCACACACATATACATACTCCCCTTGTCTTGTATAACAACTATTTATGGTTTAATGTAGTCTTTATCTTTGTATTTTGAATACAGGGCTTGGATTTGATGCTGTTAGTTTTCAACATACTCAACCTCAAATCCTGCTAGCCTGTTGTATTATCAGCTGTACCTTTAATTCTCCTGACAAACCAAAATAAAGAATGAATGGTACCCATACCATTTATCACAATGGCTGAACTACTTCATCTTCAAATAAGGAGAGCAGGTAGATACTTTTTCCAAGGCTGTTTGGTATGCATCATTTTACCATCAATAATCTCTGTATATATTAGGAGGTGGAGTAAGAAATGTTTCTGCTCTGATTTGTGAACCTTATCATCTAGGATGATCTCCAATCTAAACAAAATTCTAAGCCTTCCCGGCCCTGGCATGTCCTGGTACAGAATTCCTCCGTGAACATGCAGGTAGCCACTTCCTTGGTCTCACTGCATCTTAAGTCCCAGGATACCTAATATTAACAAGGTTTAGCAAATTTCTCCCTGAAAAGAATTATTATTTCACAAATGCTCTAATCCATGACCCAAGAGGAGACTGCTAACAAAATCCTGCTTTGCCCACTCTTCATGTCGAAATAGGCAAATATCTTATTTTCCAATGAGTCCACGTCACTAAAGAGCCAGAGAGGTAAGTTGCCTGTTGGTCACACACAGCTGATGACTGTTCTAGTCTAGAAGAGTTCTAGAGCTAGAAGAGAAGCAGACCACAAAATCTACAAAAATGCCCAGCCACGCGATACCCAGAAAAGGCCAAGAATATGAAGAGACTCGTCCTTTGGAATAAATCTAGTCCTACCTTTGGTACTTTGAAATATATACACACGAAATACATATATGCAGACATATATATGTATGTAGTTTATACACATATAGATGTCACATTTACATACGCAGGAAAGTTACAAAGTAACCTGGGCCTGGTAAAAGAAACAAGATCATTCTCCAATTTACTAGTATTTTAAAAAGGAGTCAGCAGTAATTAATGGTAAGAAAACAAAATTTAGAGATAGAAGGTCAGAATTCGAGTGGGTGCTCAGCAACTTATGAGTTAGGTACTCTCCGGAAACTCAGTTTGTTTAAGCCTAGATTCCTCATCTGCATAATGGGAACAACAACTCCTGAAAGACTTGTGGAGTGACAAAAAGGAGAAGATGCAGCGATTTTCCAAAGAATTTTGTGAAACATGAAATCTTTTCTTCACGATGACTTAGAAGACCCATATGTAAAAGAGACCACAGTGGTCCGACTCCAGAAGACAAGCGGGATTCTGTAGGCGCTCACCTGCCAGCCCTCACCTTATCACCACCCTAGGTACCCACGGGGAGCCATGAGGCGCCTATGGAGCACTTGGTAAAATATTTGAGATAATCCGTGTAAAGGTGATAGAGTACTGCTGCCGTTAAAATGAGGCAGGAAGAATCTAGATGGAAAGTCACTTCAGAAAGGAGAGAAGTATCCAAGATACCTTCCGAAGTTGTATTTAAGAATGTTGCTGCCACCTTCACCTATGAACTCCATGGTAAATGACCAAGACATAAGTGGGATGCCTCAAATTACGGTACTGGCGGCTCAGAACCTCTGGCACGTTCAAGATGCCAAACAGGCAAAACGCTCAACGCTTTTGAAACGTACAAGACGAGTTTCTGAGCTTCTCGTTGACAGTAAAAAAAGAAACAGATTTAATACTTTACTTCAAAGTACTTAGGCTGGCCACCTAAATGTACAAGTTAACTGCTGATTATAGACTTTGCCTGAGTACTCTTTCTAACAAAACAAAGCAAATCCCATTTAGCTGCATGTGTACACAGGTATACGTGCACAAAAGGTCTTCCCTGGTAGCTCAGTGGTGAAGAAGAGCCTGCAATGCAGAGACGCTGCAGGACACGCAGGTTCCGTCCCTGGGTCAGAAGAGCCCCTGCAGGAGGGCACGGCAACCCACTCCAGGGCTCTCGCCTGGAGAATCCCATGGACAGAGGAGCCTGGCGGGCCACAGTCCGTGGGAGAGCAGAGAATCGGCCATGACTGAAGCACCTGAGCACGCGTACGTGCACACACATGTCTCACTGTTCTGTTGTAAAACAATCATACGCTTCCCTGGGTAATGCCAACGACCCGCGGGAACAACAGATCAATGAGTGATGGTTTATTCTATAGATGATGCATGATGGAGGCCAATGGAAGAAAATCTTTCATAAGTGCATAAGGTCAGCTCAGGTTGGGTTGGAAAATGAAAGTATTTAGAGGAGAATGGAACTCAGGAATATAATGTTAGTTATATTCAGTTACATACGCATCTATGAAGACACACAGCAGAATTCATTAAGAGATTTTTCTGAAGGCTCCTGGAAAGGTCTTATCTCAGATGCGCTCTATCCTGCTAATGACTTTGTTAGCCATCTTACACTGGGAGTAAATTCTCCAGCAGAAAATCATAGAAGCAGTAGCCTGACCTGTAGCTGACTGACCAAGTTTATTACTAATTACTACTGAATTAATATTGTGCCTATTACTTTCTTCCACTGCTTTCAGTGATGCAGCTCAATTAGAAAATTCAGAGACTTCCTTGGCGGCCCAGTGGCTAAGATGCAGGGGGCTTGGGTTCGATCCCTGGTCAGAGAACTAGATCCCACATGCTGTAACTAAGATCCGATATCAGGCAGCTCAGTCGCTCAGTCGTGTCCGACTCTTTGCGACCCATGGTCTGCAGCACTCCAGGCTTCCCTGTCCATCACCAATCCCCGGAGTTTACTCAAACTCATATCCATTGAGTCGGTGACGCCATCCAACCATCTCATCCTCTGCCGTCTCCTTTTCCTCCTGCCCTCAATCCTTCCCGGCATCAGGGTCTTTTCCAGTGAGTCAGTTCTTCACATCAGGTGGCCAAAGTATTGGAGTTTCAGCTTCAGCATCAGTCCTTCCAATGAATATTCAGGACTGATTTCCTTTAGGATGGACTGGTTGGATCTCCTTGCTGTCCAAAGGATTCTCAAGAGTCTTCTCCAGCACCACATTTCAAAATATTTAAAAAAGAAAATCCAAAATCACTTTATGCATTTACTGTATTGAGAAATGGTGCTATTTAAAAGGCACCTCATTTGTAGTTTTCTAAGTATCTTCCAACACATCAGTCATTACAGGACTTTGGAGAAGAAACAGTATTATTAGCCCAATTTTAACAGGGGCAGAAATGCAGGGGTAGATACGTGTTACTAACAAGATGAACCAGCATTTGTATATGGAGAAGGCAATGGCATCCCAGTCCAGTACTCTTGCCTGGAGAATCCCATGGACAGAGGAGCCTTGCAGGCTGCAGTCCATGGGGTCTCTAGGAGTCAGACACGACTGAGCAACTTCTCTTTCACTTTTCACTTGCATGCATTGGAGAAGGCAATGGCACCCCACTCCAGTGTTCTTGCCTGGAGAATCCCAGGGACGGCGGAGCCTGGTGGGCTGCCGTCTATGGGGTCGCACAGAGTCGGACATGACTCAAGAGACTTAGCAGCAGCAGCAGCATTTGTATAGCAAAGTCACAAGCCTCTATAAAGCACTTTTAACACACAGCTTCTAATGATAAAGTTTCGGGGCAGAGTCAGGGAGACAGAACTCAGTAATTCTAATTTCCAGGACATTGCTCAGTCTGTGGCCCGTGCTTTCCTACAATTTTTCACTGCAAAGTTTAAGTTTCCTTCTTTGATATTTTTCCTTGGAGAGGCAATGTGGCATAGTGGAAAAAAAATATGGATCTTAATGTCAGCTTTGACACTCACTAGGTATGTGATCTTGAGCAGCTTTCTTCATCTCTCAGACTCAGTTTCCCCATCTTTAAAATGAGGATGCAAGTATTCATTTTCAAGTTTGGTTGTAGAAAATATGACTTTGTACATTTAGTGTAGAGAATAAGAGTACTGCCTTGAAAGTTTGGTATATTACATGGAATAAGGTCTTGCAGATGACAGGTAATCAACCAGGACGCGATCCTCCTTTCTCTCCGCGCTTCATCCCACGTCTTCTCAGACACCCAGATGGCTCAACTAAGATCTGGGACTTACGTAAAAAATTTACCTATGCTGCTGAATAATAATCTCCTCAGATTACTTATATATCTCCTGCTTCCTGATTAACAGCTATTTTAGAAAAGAGGCCAAGTCTATAACTTCTGCTTATTAACCCTTTCAACCCTCATCCTATGAGAGAGTAGGGAGAAGTTATTTATTAGGCAACCACCAGGTACAAGGCATTGTCCCAGCCACTGGAGATGCAGAACCAATACAGACAGATCAGGAGGTTCTCCCACAGACAAGCCCCAGGACCTGTAGGATTGTTTCAAGGAGGCAACAAGGCAACAACAGATTTGAACTCATCAGGTACCCTATGGAGATGGACAGGTGTGCCTGAGTAACTAACCATGGGTGTGTTGTTATTTCACACAAGAGGAGCTGTGTTCAGCACCTACTTGCTCACTGGACATATATCAGATGTTCTGGTTGGAACCTCTTCAGTAATAAGTAGCTGAATCCAAACATAAGGAAGTAATAAGGAGCTAAGAAACAGAGAAGAGGCATTCTTCTAAAATTACAAGATTAAGCTAGAAATAAGCCTAGGAAGTAGAATCTGCCATTGAGTCAGATATATGACTCTGAACTGCTGACTTCAATTTCTCAAAATCAAATATATGGGATTATTGGCCTGTATCTTCCAGTATTCCTGGCCCTAACATTGTTCTCTGACCCTACCTCCTGGCACATCTCCTGGTGGTCTGGGACAAATGTGAAACAAAGTCATCATGATGATCAAACATGTCCCTACAATCCTATTGGGTTTTCAGTTGTCAACCATCCCACCTGTCCTCCTTAGACATAGAAATCCAGTTTATTTGAAGAATATGCCAAGGTAAATAATTAGCTTTCTCCAGCCTCCCTTGAAGCTAGGAGTGGCCCTGGGACTAAGTTCTGGATGATTACATATAAAAATACACACACACACACACACACACACACACACACGTTTATGTATGATTATATTCATGTGATATTGTTATGTGAGAGTTTTAAGAAGACTCTTTAAAGGGAATTAACTCAAATGAGAAGGATGCCCTATTTAGCTCTGTCTTTCCCTCCTTCTTGCCTGGAATATTAATGGGATGGCCGGGAAATTCAGCAGTAATGCTAAACTATGAGGTGGTCTAGAAAATGGGCATTAAATGCAGAATGATGCCTTTATAAGTCCCCTGGTTCTCTGATGACTTACCTTTGGAATTCCATTCCATAACATATTGCTTAAGCCACCATATTTTTAGAATGGTGCTAGCAGACAAATATAATCCTAAGTGATACAGTGTTAGTAAGCTATCTGACAGAATACTGGATTTCCTTGGAATCAATTTAGGAAACATGTGAAAGATGACGCAGTTTCAGAGATGGTACTTAATAAATTCTGAGGGGTCCAAAACACAAGGTTATGCAAAAGTACAGGTTCAACGTAAATCATTTTCAACAGCAGCAGAGGGAAGTAAGTATTTGAGTAAAACGCTTCCAAGTAGCGGATGGCAAGGGCTAGGGGTGTTGGATCCTTCATTCCTGATGAAGTCTTATTAAGAAGAAAGGGAGAGACAAAGAGAAAAAGGAATACTCCAGCAGGTCAGGGCTAAGCAAGACTCTGACTGCAGGAGAGAAAGGAAATGAACAAAAGAGATCAATAGAACCATCATCAATTTGTTACCAAGGCAATAACTACTACGATGATCATGGCCATCTCATTACGTTGTCGTTGATTGGATGCTTCTGCAGAAGGAAGGCGACAGCTGAGACATCACCACTAACGCTTGCTGGGCTAGTCCGTCGCCAGCCTCGCCCCACTAGGGTTGCCTTCACCGGCTTATGCCCTGTTTGCCAGAACTGACCCACAGCAGAAACGTCAGGCACACTGCTGGAGTCAGAGCCCGGCGCCACTCCTTCTGTCCACTAACTTGCCCGCAGAGCGAGGACTGCTCTGCTCCGTCAGGAAGTTACTCATTACTATTCCACATTCATCCCTGTCAACTGCTCTAGACTCACTCTCAGAATCACGCCTCTAGCATTTTCAAGCAGCAGGCTGGCTAAGACTATTAACTCCCATTCTGTAGATACCTAAATACTAGCTCAAATCTGGTTAAAATGATCTTCATTTGGTGTTTTTAGGGGCAAGTTGTAGTTCTCTGATTTTATTTTTTAAAGATCAGAGATTAAAAGAAGATTATTAAAAACAAAACAAAACCAGGCTGTTTTTAAGTAGCAGTTTCCTAAAATAGACACGAGTCCTACTGTTGGCACTGGCCTCAAATGTGTCATTCGTTCATCCATTTACTGTTTAACACGAGTCCACTACTGTACTGGAATACAGGAGGGCTCCCCCAGCGGCTCTGACAGCAGAGAGTCCGCCAGCCGAGCGGGAGACCTGGGTTCCAAACACCCCCTGAAGAAGGGCCGGGCACCCACTCCAGCGTCCTCACCTGGAGAATCCATGGACAGAGGAGCCTGGCGGGCTGCAGTCCACGGGGCTGCAGCGGGCATGACTGAGCGACTGACATACATACTGTACCGGAGCCCTGACTTTGGTGAGCCTCAGTGCTGAATGTACGCGAGGTCTCCCAGCCCAAAATAGTCCAGACACCTTGTAGTTGAAGGCCTCGAAGGCTCTTCTCCCCTTTCTCAGAACAAAGTGACTGCCGTTTTCCCCATTCTGGAGTTTCTCCAGAACTCACCGCACCTTGAATAGGAAAGGCACTCTTCTCTTCAAGAATCCCTGGAAGACGGTCTTTCAAAAAGAGGAATTTTTTTTCTTTAACTTTTACATAAAAACTACAACTCTCAGCTTTTCTTCTTGCCCATAATTTTGTGTTTTTTTTTCCTGATGGAATGTAGTTTCTCCTAGAAAGGCTAAAGAAATTGTTATTTTAAAAGAATTAAACCATTGGCTGTTAGCTCCAGGTTTACAAGTCCCTCTTGGAATTGATGGTGACATTTCTTTGCTGTTAACGTAGGTGATTTTCACCCTAGTACTTCATCGTGGCTTTGGTGGTTTATAAATCAAGTGCAAACACACACACACACACACACACACACACACATACGCTGACTCCAGCCTCCTAGGACACTAACCTCAAAAAGTTGTCTTCATCTAGAGATCATAACTACGACGATGACCAGGGGACTTATTAAAACATTCTCACCATTTATTACAACAGTGCAGTGAAAAGGAAAGGAAGAAAAGGCTGGCGGTAGCCTCCACCTTGGCAACCTACAGGGACACGCAGCCCACTTCTGTAGTTACTTCCTTGTAAAGATGTTACATTTAAATGACAGAAACAAAAGACTGTATTACCCAATATATCATCCTTTCACTCCTGGATCTGAAGTACATTTTATTTCCAGGACTCCTTCTGGTCGCTTGTTAACAGGAATTGCAATTTATAACCTTAAAAATTCATCCAGCTTTCTTTGGAATAGTAAAGGCATACAACTGAAACATATGAATTCTGGATCACTTGAAGAATTTTACCAAAAAGTCTCCTAGTCCGCTAAATCCAGAGGTATTGTCCTCACAGGCCATGGATGCCGTCTTCACTCCATGAGCCCCAAAGATCCATGATGACTACTTGGCCAACCTCTCTGTGTGTGTCTTAGAACATGTGCCAGTCAATCAAAGCCTCAGCTAGGACAGGCAGGACTATTAACCCCACACAACGACAAAGCAAAAAAGGAGAAACATTCCCTTTACTAATAACAACACTCACACACATATAAATTATGAATTCTTAGTGTTTCATCTTTATATTTTTACTTTGGCTGACATATTTAATAATGTTCTAAGTCTGATGGTTTCAAAATCTTTATCCTATATCTAGTAACAGAGATCACATATCAATATGCACAGGCAGAATTAGTTTCCCTGTCTTCTGATAGAATTTTACAAATATCTATATTACCAAGCACTTGTTATTATGTACTGGAAACAACTGATTATGTATGTCTTTCACATTAACTGTGAGTACCTTGAGAGCAGAGATAATGTCTTCTTCATGCTTTGCACATAGCAGATACACACTCAATATTTTAGGAATTAATTAATAAATTCATCTTTGTGTCCCAAGTACCTTATATGATCACTGGCACATACCCATTCCTGAGAAAATGTACTTATCCCATATTACACAAACTCTTCATAATGGGGTCTGAGCTTCAAAGGGGTTTTCCCCCAAATTAGCGCCAGGATTGTCTTTCTTTTCCTTCCATTAGTCCCCTATCTGCATGGTTGTGTATTTGTAACAGAGCTGGCTGCCACCGGGAGCAAGCTTTATGGCCACCATGCTGAGTTCCGGGAGGAAGAACTGAGTCTTTCCGTAGGTTTCATTTTTTCCCTATTACATCTTAAGATGTATTTCCTTCATCATAGGTTTCAGCACATATAAAACACACGGTGTGGCGCAACGGCTCACTGTGTTTTGTTGACCTGGCCACAGATCACTGTAAAGGTAACCGTGACCCACGCGACCAGACCCACGGCTCTAGGTCCCTGAACAGGACCCTCTCGTGGCCTCTGCCAAGTGGCCGGATTATCTCATCATCACCTCATTCTTCCCTACATCCCAACCCCAGGCCTTCACTTGTACCTCTTATGTCATCTCTCCACATTTACTTCAAATCGTCTCTTCTTCAGATACAGGCATCTTTAAAATGTAACCTCTCTTCCTATTCTCAGTCATGGAAGTTAGTTGCTACCATATCTTTTTCCACAAAGAAATCAAGACCTTCCATTAGGTGAATTTTTAAAGCTATAAACCTCCAGTATTTGTGCCTAAAGAAAAGAGACTTCAGAATTAAAATATTAATCACAAATTTCAATATAATCTCATTTTGTCTCGGAGATCTCAGGTAAACGAATACTAATGCGTCAGGACACACACCCCCCACACCCCCCACACAGTCACTTCATAAAGCCTGCAGCAGGAGCTGCGTCCAACCCCAGAAAACGAGCCGGCGCTGTGCTGCTTAAATGAAAAGGAAGAAAAAAGGCAAGAGAGAAAAAAATCATAATCACCTAAACTTTTAAAGACAGCAATTTAAGCAAATTGCCATATCTGCTTTTAGAAATGAAAGGGGAAGAAAAATGCTCATTTCTTTTGAAGTAAAATTGAGTAGGTCAATGGCTGTGACAATCCTCTCAATAACCACTAACAAAAGACCAGTCTGGGTGGTTAGGGAAGCCGCTCAATAGCAGGTATTCATTGAATCTTGGAATAATTTCGCTTGCCACAAGCTGTGAGAGAGAACCAAGCACAGCGCAGAATACAGCCCGCAAGGTAACACATCAGCAGCCGCGGTGGAAAAAGAAAACCCACAACCAGATATTTCTTGAGCTTTAGTGCGTGATTATTTACTCAAAGGCAGGGAGCTAAATGTGGACCCCATTTAAGGCACATGAACAGGCAGGATGATTTTATAATAAAACTGAGTATGAATGTCTGTCTGTGATGGATGCACACCGGGGAACCCTTATGTGCTATTTAAGATACTTCCCCTTAGACTACAGAGAGGTAGTGAGTTTTCTAAACTATAACTCCTGGGGACTAGGTTCACTTACTCAAGTATTTATTGAGCACCTACAGCATGCAGGACATTAGTAAGATGCACGGTGACTATGAAGAGGAGGGAATATGCTCTAGTTTGTAAGGGATCTGTACCGAAACTGGTATTCCTGAACAGACCACTACACCCACTAGAAGTAACTGAAGAGCTGAAAAATCTTGTCCAAACTGGATGGCGCTACAGTATTATTGATGTGATCAAGAGTAGAAAGAATGAGAATTAGGGGAATTCAGGGTGGAGTTTTATTAGGGAAGGTGTTTTAGAGAAGGTGAGAAACTGGGCCATATAACACACTGAGAATTAGAACTGTGTTTTCATGTTTCCTCGGGTAACTGCACATTACCAATGAGATCAATCAATAATTTAGACCTGTAGATTTTAGGGAAGGTTTTCTTCTAAGGTTATTTAATTTTAAAAATGGGGTAATTTAAACTATTCATCCGAGCATAAATATGGCTTTACAGAACATGAGACGCTTCTACCCACTATAGCATACCTGTCTGTATCGCTTCTTGCAGTATCTCCTCTAGTTTTCTCTTTGTAGGAAAGAATGCACGGTCTCATTCAAGAAGAGCAAGAGGTATAACCACTTTGAAAAACAGTTTCCTACAAACTAAACATATAGTTATTATATAACTTAGGAATATAAATCCGAAGTGTTTTCCTAAGTAAAGTGAAAATATATGTCACACAGAGAGCTGCACACAAATGTTCACCGTAGCTTTATTCTTGAGAACACAACGGGAAACGATCCAAATTTCCACCAACAGAAAAACAGATAGACATGCTGTGGTAGGTTCTCATAATGAAATACTATTCAGCAGCAAAAAAGAAAACACTGCTGATTGGAGCAACAGTGCAGAAGCAGCTCAAAATATCATTTTTGCAATTTCCGATATAAGAAAGCTGACACAAAAGATTACATTCTGTACAATTTTATTTCCATGAAAATCTAGAAGCTACTCTATAGTAGCCAGGAGCCAGGGATAGTGGCAGGGGAATTGATTGCACAAGGGTATGTATGAAGGCATGTTTTGGAAGGATAGAAATATTCTCTATCTTGACTGGGGTGGTGACTGGGGGAGATAGACATATTTGTCAAAGCTCATCAAACAGGACACATGAAATATATTTACTTATGCAAATTATATCACAAGTTAATTAAACATGAAAACAAAACAAACAATACACTGAAGTAAAGCCCTGATTTATTTCCCTAACTCCACCTAATATTTCTTGACTTAAGGGACTAACTGACCCAGTCCATCTCTAAATACCACTGATGTTATATGTGACTCATGTCAACCTAACTTCAAACAAACGATCATTCAGAGGTCTAAAAGTTTAACAGCCCAAGGCTTACAGAAGGAGCTTTTCTCAGGAGGCCCTGCCATCAGGTGCTAAGGAAACACAGAGTGGGTAAACTTCCAAGGCTGCCGAAAATAAAAACAAGGAGATGTTTAGGTACCACTGCTGGGTAGAATCCACTTGGACACATCCCTTTCTTCCTTGTCTCCTGAATCTTTGTCAATAGCATCGCATCCCATTTCACATCACAATCCTTCCCGAGTGTCTACAGAGAGTGGTCCTTACGAATTGAAAACTCAAAAGCAGTCATGTGACATCTATTTTCTGGCCCCACCATATTCCCACTCGATTTTCCTTCAATTGCGGGAAACTCTAGGTTGCATTTAAAGAAAGACTAGAAGGAAATTAGACAATGAGAAACATACGGTATCTTCATCTCTTCTCTACCTCGTTCTCTCTGATTTTTAAGCAAATTTTTCTTTTTTCTTTTCCTACCCTGCTTTGCTTTTTTTTGTCTCTCTCTCCTCTATCTATCCATCCTGTCTGCCTCATACATGGCTGACAATTATTTTTCTGACTTTTGGTGCCTTTCCTGGTTTGCACCTTTGTTAAAATCTATGTTTTTTCTGGAGCATTTTGTGTATCTCACTGTTCCTTGTGTGGCTTTTGCCCTTTTCTTATTTGGGGAGCAAAGGAATGGATTTTTCTCAAAGAAGGAAGATGAAAGGAGGAATTAGGTTGAGACGAGAGAGCGTGGAATGAGAGAGGAAGGTGTCAATTAAAAAAATGAACCCCACTGCATCCCCCTCTTGACAGGTGTGGTGAGTAGAGCTGACAGCCTTCGCATTAGCTGGCTTTGGTGGAGCCTTCATGCCTTGTGGTCCCCCGAGCTCAAAAGGACGATTCCAGGGCCTGCGGACACACTCACACTTCTTTACTTGGTGTTCCAACGCCTCCCCCGCAGCTATTTCTAATAATGGTAATTATAATGATTTGAGGCTTAAGCAGGGCAATTCCGGCCTGAAGGCAGATTGTAATGAAGCAGTCAGGGTGAAGAGAGGGGAGGGGGCAGCAGTGGGGAGAGGGTGCATGGGGCACTTCCAGCCCTTAAATAGCTTTGTCTAGTCAAGTGCAACCAGGGTGGCCTCATCTTCGGGAGCCCAAAGTTTCATCCCTCAGGATATTCAGAAACCCTTTTCTGCTGGGGAAAGAGGATCACTTACACCCACAGACAGGCCTCACTGGCTCCTGGGCAAACCAGCAGCTTGGAGTGCTGGGACACTCCCAGCTTGAGGCTCTGGAGGTAGCTGGGATCACACCCAGCCCCTCCCTATTCCCTCACCATAGATAATACTGTCCTAAGAGCTTTGGCCAGAATCCAATTACTGCTGATATACATCTTCCCTTGACTCCTGAACGACTCTTTTTGCCATTGAAGGATACCCCAGAACGTTGAAAACTTGTCCTGAGTGCAGAGTTAATGGTCATGTGGTCCTCGGCTCCGACGGAATGGCCTTGGGGGGGCCCTGATGGGTCTCTCCAGTCCTCAGTGTTAGCCCACCTCTCCGCTCTGCCCTTATTAAAGCCATCCGTTCTGAAAGCTAAACGAATATGTTTCATCTTCAGATGCTGGAAAACAATAGCAGGCAGCGGCGATCGCAGAACAATGCCGACGGACTAGTCACTGCGGTTCCCTTCCCTTCTCCCTTGCTCTCTCAACTGCCTTCTTCTCAGCTTTGTTGCTACTACCAGCAAGGAGGTCCTCCCGGACACTAGCCCCCGAATCAGTCCATGGGGACACAAGCCCATGCACAGGCACATATGAGTCTCTAATATTTACCAAAAGAACTTCTCAAGTATAAAGACATGCAAGGTCTGTATGTGTACAATGTACACAAATTAGTCTCATTCTATCTAGACTAGGCGCATCTACGCATGCTTACTTTGGGCCTCTCTATCCATTCAATAAATTCTTTTGCACTAAATGTTGAATGAATACTTATATCTAAATATTTCATTTTACAAAAGAGATATATATTGGTTTCAAACGATTGGGTGTTGCAGATATGGAATATATATATTGTAATTTGACTAGAGATGCGCCAAAGCTACAGTGGATATTAGCTTATGCAACATAACACAAATAACTGTATAACATATAATCGAGTAAAGCATTTACAGTAAATTTTACCTGAAGATGTATATTTTTATAGCAGCATCAATGAATTATAGAAAAATCTGAAATGTTCTGTTTCCCTTCTCACCTAATAACCTAATAACTTCTTGCTCTCCTGTTTGGAAAATGATGTCATGATATTATCTTTTTATTCCACATTTCCTTATTTCAAGAGATATTCCTGAAGTACCTGACTGCATTGGCAGAAAAACTGTATAACTATTCCCCCTCCGGATCACAGTTCTCTCATAGTATCATCTTTAGACATTTAAGTAAATGCATACCACCACAAGAGAAAAGAGTGTTCAATATGTCAAACTGTATTTGCTTCTCATGGTAATGATTATTATTAATTTTATCACACTGTAATTCATCACTACAGATAATTTAATACCATGTTATCCCCAGGGCTTAGTCCTGTGTGTGACATACAACAGGCACTCAAACAGTATGTTAAGTGAATCATTTATGTTATAGCCATTTTATATAACATGGAAAAAAAATAACCAATACCTGATTTCAAGAGTTAGTGCATAGCCATGACAAATACATTATCTGATGGTGATGGATTACAAATCATTTGGAAGGAGAAATTCAAATCATGCAGTTCATTCTTCAGTCAAGAAATACTAGAATGCAGTTAAATAATTTGGCAGTATAGTTTGATATTCTCTGTTATTTCACACTTGCAAATGAGTTGTCCATTGAAGCTGATTCTGGCTCACTGTGTACAAGAAACACTTCCTTTAAACCATCACTGGGGATCTAGACATTCAGAAATATACTCCGTAACATAAAATTCCAGGAGAAAACAAGAAAGCTGCTGCTGCTAAGTCACATCAGTTGTGGCCGACTCTGTGCGACCCCATAGACGGCAGCCCACCAGGCTCCCCTGTCCCTGGGATTCTCCAGGCAAGAACACTGGAGTGGGGTGCCATGTCCTTCTCCAATGCATGAAAGTGAAAAGGAAAAGTGAAGTCGCTCAGGCGTGTCCGACTGTTCACGACCCCATGGACTGCAGCCCACCAGGCTCCTCAGGCCATAGGATTTTCCAGGCAAGAGGACAGGAGTGGGGGGGTCACTGACTTCTCCAAAACAAGAAAGCAGACAACTTCAAAACCTACAGTCCTAGCACCTGACGCCTCTGCTCTGTATATCAAGTGGATACCCACTGAAATCACACACATCTGAACATCCACTCAAATCACAGAGCGCAACATGTAGTGAGAAATACAAACATGTACAAACTACAACACACATACAGTGAAGCTGCACGTGCACAGCTCAGCAACACAGAGTAAGGAAGTGCCTGCATGGGTGACTCTGCGTGGGTGTGAGCGACACCAATAATCCATTCGCACGCGCGTCAACTAAAGCAAAGAGTTAACAGCGTACTTCTGTGGACACAGAGACAAACACAAAAAGGGTCTATTTTAATTTTATGGAACATTTTTCTTTCATCAACAGGTTTAGTAGAAGATTTTAAAATATTTAATGAAAGTTAAAATCTTATAATTGATTCAAATACAAAAACTACTGTTTCGATTTACTGAAAAGTTTAATTGGCAATGGTAAAAAATTCATTTCAATGTTTCTTTTTCAGTCAATTAAGGTTTCCTTTACACTTGAGCAGTATCCTTTTGTCAATTTGAAGACAACCCTACTTACGTCTAGGCAGCTTACTTTTTATAGAGATGGTAGTATAGAGAATAAAAACATATCACAAAGTATTCCAGCGTTCTATTTCTGCATCAGTGATACATCTTTTGGAATTTCACAATCAAAAAGACCTTTCTCAGACCCCATTTTGAAACAATCTGGTCCTAGGATTTTCTTGAATGACAAATTCAAAGACCTGCCTCATTCTTTGCAATGGTAACGGTGGAACAGGAAACAAAGGCCCTTGAAAGCTGCACTGGTGGACACCAAAAGATGCATATGACTCAGGGATGCACGGTCCAGAAAACAGGACTAACGTCATGTTGACGGTACCACTGCATCTTGGTGGGACAGAACAATGAATGAAACACAGAACTTGGCATCCAGGAGTTCTTAGTCTGGAGCGTGAGTCACAGACATCCTGAGACGGATGGAATCAGTCAGGATGTACGCAGAGTGAGATCCATGCACGGCCCATCTGAGATCAGAACTTGAGGGAAACACCGATATCTAAGGGTCTTATGGCAAAAGAGAAACCCACTAAGAGAAAGAAAATAATGCAGAAGCCAAGAGAATAGGGACTCTAAGAAGAGGTCGTGAAGGAAAGCATCAAACACATCAAGAAAGCAGTCCACTAAGAAGAGAACTGGACAATGCACGCTGCACTGAGCAGCTGCGGACACTTGACATTGTCAAGTGGAGCGGCCTCGGCCAGGGAGGGAGACAAGGTGAGGACTGGGGTGGTGGAGGAAGCACGATTCCCGTCTTTGATTATTTGAGGAAAGGAAGGGCCTCCCCGGTGGCTCAGATGGTGAAGAATCTGCCTGCAGTGCGGGAGACCTGGGCTTGATCCCTGAGCTGGGAAGGTCCCCTGCAGAAGGGTATGGCAACCCACTCCAGTGTTCTTGCCTGGAGAATCCCCATGGACAGAGGAGCCTGGCAGGCTGCAG
The DNA here is from genome assembly GCA_007570785.1 of Antilocapra americana. Lineage (NCBI taxonomy): Eukaryota > Metazoa > Chordata > Mammalia > Artiodactyla > Antilocapridae > Antilocapra > Antilocapra americana. Next base: position 3,109,655 of record ML660219.1, on the reverse strand, counting down.
TCCATGGGGCCGCAAAGAGTCGGACACGACTGAGCGACTCAGCACATATGCGTGAGAAAGGGAAAGATTCTAAAGAGCTGGAGAAAGATGGAGTCTAGGGAAGATTCCTGAAGGTTAGGAGAGACTTCAGGATGTCCACGGGCAGGAGGAAAGGAAACTGAAATGGAGAGAGTGACGACACAGAAGACAAATACAACGACAGAGAAAGGAAAAGACCAGAAGGAAGAAGAGGTCAGTGAAACGAAGCCAGGCAGAAGAATCCCCTTTATATAGAAACGAAAATATCTTACAGAGCAAGTAGAAGAAAACAGAATATGGATGTATCTGGAAACAATGTCAGGGGAGATTGAGGGATTTCCAGATTACAGAGTTCAATTTTCTTTTTGCAGTAGAAGGCAAAAAGTCCTCTGCTAGGAGGAATCAGACTTTACAACGGAAGGAAAGGGGACTATTTTTGAATAGTCACTAGGATAACTAGTTTCTCTATCACATGTGAAAACCTTTACAGGCAGAGCTGAGAGCCCAGGCGAAGTCAGGGGACAGGTATTTGGGATGGCGTGAGCCCTCACATCTGTGTGATTAGTCACACGCAGTATGCTTAACCATCCCTTTACCTACCCCTTAGCACAAAACAAGACCGTGTTCTAAGAAGGGCTGGTGGCATCAGAAAGAAATGGATGACCTGGGGCTGACTTCTGGCCATCTTTCACTTCTGTTCCAATTACCTACAGTGAACCTTCCCCGTGCCCAGCACCAGTGTGGAACTTGGGCTTCCTGCTAGCTCACAAAGTCGACAGTGTCACAGCAGAAAAAGAAGACAAGGCTGGCTCCCACATCCATGGGGCACGGCTGGCACTTCGTGGCTCGCTCTGCAGGCTGTTCAGGCCATCTCCCCAACATCGGCCCTGTCCTTCTGGCTGCCCACGGTGTAAGGAAGAACCTGGTAGTGGATGCCCTGTGAGGGCTGGAGCGCTGCCCCTTCCTGCACGCTTGGCCCTCCCGTCCCGCTGGTGATGCTGGAAGGTCAGGCAGAGTTGTGGCAGCAGGGGCCCAGGCGATACTCAGAGACCTGCAGGGCTCACACAGGCCGCCGAGCCGTGCTCACTTCGGTGGCAGACTTCATAAGGCTCCGCTCTTTGACTGGCGTTGAGTTTATGTGAAAGTAATTAACAGTAATTAATCCTTAATTACAGTAATTAGCCAAGTCGCAGTAAATTAAACCACATCTGGAGCAGATGAGGGCTTCCGAATGGGAGGCAAAGAGAGGCGACAATCGGGGAGATGCTGAATTCATCTGACAGCATCTGATTAAGTCTACCTGTTGCTGGCAGCCTCATTTGCATCTTGTTTTGTTTGCATTTCCCAGTAACCCTTTCAACGGCATTCACAGTGTGGACCTCTCGGGCCCTGCTTAACTACCGGTTAGGCAGCCCTGCTGCCCTGAGATGAGGGAGTCCCTCCGTATCCAGCCGGGTGGTTGGGTTTGCCTGGGCTTTATTTATATGTTCCCCGCTCCCTCCTACAAACAAATATATACACAGCAGGGACCTCGTCAAGTGACAGGCTGAAATCAGAGGAGAAGCCAAGTGAGATCTTGTTTTTTGGGTGATGAAAGGGGATGTGAGCCATTAACTTGTGATGGGGGAATGGAAGCAAAGAGTGGGAAACGAGAAAGACCCCTACAAAAATACTCCAAGGGGGCTGTCCCTTGTAGAGACGTTCCTAGAGGTGACAGAGAAGGAGGCCAGCCTCCAAAAGACATTGCTGACCACGTGTCGCCGACCCAGACAGCAGCAGACACACATGAACATGCACACAGACAGACAGCGGGAAGGGACCGGCATAAACCCCGGAACCTGCCACTTCTCTGACTCCATTCTGATGCGTGCGGCCCACCCGCGCGTTACCCTTTTGCAACTAAAACGAGAGGGCCACTCAAAACCCCACCATCCAGAGGAAGGTGTTGGTAATTCTTAAAGGAAAACACGGTCCAAACCTGCAATAACTGGCTACTGAGTGGCTTCTTAACACCAACAGAATGGAGCCAGTTGAAATGTCTGGACTTTATGTCCTGTTGCTCTTCTAGACTTGGCCAAGTTCACACAAAGTGGAACTTTTTCTGAGTGATGCACCTTGGAGCCTGGTTTGCCAGGTTGATCGGCCCCCAGTTTAGCTGTGGCGGCTGAAGCCAGAGGGCCCGGGGGAGCCACAGACATCTTTGCTGCAGGAAGACCTTCCGAGGAGGAGGCGCTGAGCCTTCCAGAGCGACAGGAGACGGCTGCCGGGAAGGCAAGAGGACACAGTCACCTTCCCTTCGGCTCTTACCCCTAACAGCCTGAAGACCAAGGCGGAGAAAGTGGCACAGTTCCACCCTCACCACAAACAGGGCATCTCAGGACCCACACTGCTGCTTCCCGAGCGGCAAAGGAGAGGCCAAGAAGCCCACGGGCCTGGTCTCTGGGCACACGCGGGCATGACCAGGCCGCGGCAGACAAGGCATCGCCTTGGGTAAGTGAGCCGGCTCCGTGCCATTCCACACTCACTTTTCTCATCAAGGCCATCAAGCCGGGGGCTGGGAATGAGGGGCTGTGTTCACGGAGTAGAGCAAATGACAGACAAGAAACGGATTCGCCGACTACAGACTCGTCGGAAAGACCCACCATTCCAAACCTCCTCCAGCTCCCCACTCTGCCTTCTGCTCCCTCACAGAGATTTACTGTGGCCTTGAAGTGTCCTAAAGCCCTCCAGGATGTATCTCAACAATAAGAAGTGGCTCTGCTACTTACTCTATGTGTAACATGGGGCAAGTTTAGAAACTATGTCAGCCACTAAATATGCGAAGTAAGTAAGGGATACTAATGGTAATGAAATTACTGGGAGATGAATGACAGTGAATTTAAAGTGTCTGCCACAATACCGTGCTGCACAGGAAATATTAAGTAATGTTTACTACTACTGTTACTATTTATTATTATTAATATTATTATCTCTGCTTATTGCATTTACACTGAGAAGTAGCACAGCTTACTGATTAAAAGCACAGACTCTCAAGACAGACCTCTTGCCTACATAGACTCAATATGCCATTGATTAGCTGTGTGACCTTAGGTAAGTGAGTTAACCTCTCTGGACCTCAGATTCCTTAACTGTAAGACAGAGAATATTTAAATCTACTTCATTTGTTTTCTTTAACTAAATTGCCTAAAAAATGCCAAGAGAAGTCCCAAGCATATAATAAAGGCTATATAAACGTTGCCTGTTATTATAATAATAAATATTTTTGATGACAAAAATAGGAAGATGATTTTTTGATGATAAAAATACTTTTTAATTATGATAAATATGAGGAAAAGGAGGGAGAAAAAACTGAAGTCACAAATCTGAGCACAGGGATAAAGAGCAAAAGGTATTTCAGTTGGCCAATTCTGACCATTTCATAGTGAGTGAATCCATCAATAGGCTGTCATTTAGTGAAAAACTCACTCTTTATCAACAGAGGCATTCTGATGATTTGAAGCTGACTATCCAAAGTTTACTTCCTACTTACTATGGGAATTGAGTCACATATTTTATTTTTGCTGTTTTAAAATGCTAAGGTCAGTTACCAGATAAGCCCTGGACATCGCCTGGAAAATTCTGCCTTGAAAATACATGTCAACCACCTTCATTCCGATGTCCTATAAAAGGGACTGTAAAGAGAAGCAGCTCTTGCAAGCAGAGCAGAGAAGAGTATAAAACGCTTAACACAGTGCTGAGGAGCCTACCAGCAAGAGCCCTACAATTATCTTGTGGTTTCCTAGAAGTTACAATGAGCTGACCCACTTGGCATATCATATTCCTCCTGACCGGTTTTGTAGTTCTCACCCATGCAGAGACACAGCTCTAAGAAGAAAAAGAACAAGCCATTTAAACTGAAATATGTTGCAGTGGGTGGAGAGAGTCTGGGGAAAGAGATGCATCCTGCAGTTAAAAATTACTCAACGACTCTTCACTGGTGTTGGAAAGTTAAAAACCAGAGGCCTTGAGCACAAAATATGCCTTTTTGAGAAAATAAACAAATCTCTGGTTGGGCGAGGCTCCCGCCTCCTGTTGAGTGAAGTATGGTTAGTTAACACGAATACCCAGATTTTCTGCATTTCTTCCAGTTTCATTATTCAGGCAGGATCGAAAACCAGGATAGGTTATAATTCTGAATAATGGGCTATCTGCTGCCTGTGGGGAAATGTTATAATGATAATAAATAATTTTTGAAAATTACAAACGACTTCTATGCTTTGGGCTTCACTTTGGAAAACAAATAAATTATTGGTTTGCACAAGAAATGGGAGCGTGTTCATGCAGGGTCTTGTCAGAGCTCGTGGGCACTTTGCTTCCCTCTGCAAGATCTGAAAAGGATCACTCCTGTTAACCAGAGCCACCCCCTTCTCACCAGGATCAGCTGGAATGAGCCATCTCCATTTTTCATTCATTTCTTTTCTCCCATCCCAGCAGATGATGAAGGAAGATGCAAATGCTCACAAATCCTGCTAAAATCATCAGTGAGGTAAGAGCCTCCCTCTTATATCTGGGACAAACGACTTATCACCACGCCCTTTACAGGTTGGGGAACGCAGTATTAACCGTTAACTTGGAAGCTTGGGTAAAGGCCTCTGGCACACAAAACAAGCCTATGTACCGTGTGTGTGTGTGTGTGTGTGTGTGTGTGTGTGTTCAGCCACATCCAACTCTTTGCAACTCCATGGACTATAGCCCACCAGGCTCCTCCGCCCATGGAATTTTCCAGGCAAGAATACTGAAGTGGATAGCCATTTCCTGCTCCAGGGCATCTTCACAACCCAGGGATCGAACCCATGTCCCCTGCAGCTCCTGCACTGGTAGGGGGATTCTTTTACCACTTGAGCCACCCGGGAGCAACCGTGCCATACCATACCTACACCCAAACTCGAGCAGCTGACAGAGGCAGAGTCTTATGGCGTGCATGGCAGAAGTCACCTGTTCACGTGCCAAAGGAAAGGGACCGTGAATCATCTCTGGTGTGTAAGAAGGGATGGCTGGCTTCTGCTCCACACCAACTCAAGACCTACCATCAGAGGTGTGTGTGTGTCCATCACAGTCTAAATCAATCTCTGAATCTCAATAAAAAACAACGGCAACTGTGGGGATGGACGCAGCAGGCCAGAAGACCCACACAAGGAACCACCACACCTCTGCACAGAGTCACCGAGCGAAGGTTATTTGCCTTACTACTTTCAAAATGATGTTAGTCTTACAAAATGGACTTTATTAAAATACTCTATACAGGAACTTATTCTTTTGAATTATAACCAAATATAGTTTTATTAATGTGACATAGTGAATAGCAAATAAAACTTGAACAGCCACAGCCACAGTCTCTGTGTCCTAGAACTTATCATCAAAACCAACAGAATTGCAGAGATTTCCTAAGATCATAAGACAGATATTAAGGGCACACATTAAACAAATACATAAATTAAATAAGTTAATTACTGAATTTCATTACATGTTCATTATGTACATGCCAAGGGATGAGTGTAATAACTCATTCAGGAGCTGCTAAAGGGTCAAAATATTTATCCCTGGGGGTCTGTAACTTAATAAAGCCTAAGCTTGGCGTTGAGTTTTAGCAAAACCCTAACACTGAGTTGCACTACTCAAGCATCTGACAAAAATGAAGTGGTCAAAAAGAGGAGGTGGAGAAAACCCAGAAAGCGAGAGGAAGGGCTTCTTCCTGCACCGTGGGTACCAGAGCAGTTCAGAGAAAAAGCGACTGCTAGACAAAGCCCGTCTCCACCTCTGCCTCCATTCACAGGGAATCTGATGGTGCCATTGCCCCTAGGTGTGCCCCAGCCTCTTCCTGTGTAAAAGCCAGTCTCCCAGTCCCGTATGAAGAGTGCGATGAAGATCCGAACAAAGGACATCCAAGAGGAACTGCTTCCCAGTGTGAGGTGTGGGGCTGCTTTTACTAGTAAAGCTTCTTTCATCATTATAGGTTTTAAGGGTTACCTCTCTTCCTATAAGACTTTCTAAAGACATTTTATACTTCATAAAGCTCCACCTTAGACACAGTAGACTTCAAACATAGTACTGAGAAAAGCATCTAGGCTTCCCATTTTACATTAATTCCTTGGTGTGGATTCATCTACTCAAATACCCAGATAGGGCTGTGCTTTTCTGGTTAATTCACTGGTTCCAGCCATATTCATGGCTGAATGCCACCTGCTTGATTAAACTGACTGATCCTACGCAATCTAACCTAATCACTGTTAGCATGGCTGTTAACGACTGGGCTGGCAGGGTCACAGTCCAGTCACTCAGCTGATGGACAGGTAGACCCAGGAGCCATCATTCTCATCCCATCCTATTCTTTCTACATTAGACCCAGAAAAAGACCATAATCTCTGTAACCTTAATTTATTCAAGTCAGAAAGATCCCATTCCCTAGAGGAAGCAGCTATAGGTTGACCAAAATGTCGGTTTGTAAAAAGAGAACTCATAAATAAACACTATGCACAAACTCTGTTCCACAGTGGTCTCAAATGACATTTAATCTGGTCAAAACCATGTAACAGGATAACACTTCTCCAGAGATAACATCCAATCACCCAGGGCAGTCGAAAAAGTTTAGCTGAACACAAGAGAAGGAAATTCCAGAAACTCTTAGGTGGTTACATTCCATTTCCAAATTCTGGGGTTGTCTAAGAGTCCCTCTACCAATCAAAAAGTAGGACAAAACAAAACCCATCATGGTGTCAACCATTCCAGTTGCCTTCTGCAAGTCACTTTAATTCTCCGTCTTGGCTTTCTTGCCAAAAAAAAATTAAAAAGATGGATAGCTATTTTAAGGATTTAATTGTGTATGTAAGGTGCTCTGAAGAGAGGAAGCCAGACATACTACAGGACCATTATTTCTGCCCCAAAAAGTGTCTGTTACGGGTTGGGCATCAAATGTTTCCGTTGTGTGCCTTAGTCTGATAATGCGAGACATGCAATGGTTTAAGGATTGCTGGAAGCAAAACAGAACTTGAGATGTGTTTATGGGTAATCAGTCAGTCTGGCAAATCACCAGGGGTTGAAACCTTACCTCTGGGGAAGCAGAAAGGTGGTATAGAAGTGAAGGCCACGCCAACAAACCAGGTTAGGGAAGATCAAGAGGGGGTCCGGAGAACTGCACTCTGCTGTGTGAGGCCCTGGATGATTAAGGAGGTTTCTCTTCAGGAGGACTTCCTCCTGGGGTTCCGGGTTAAGTGTGTGAACACAGGGGTAGACAGCAACCTCTCTGTGAGAGGCAAATAAATATGCTGAAGACTCAAGAAGCCAGAGTCAACGGAGGCTCCCGTGGGCACAAGCCTGGGGGAATTTGCGCAATATCAGCCCACCGCGGAGCCGCCAAGCATGCGTCCCTCTAGGACAAGAACCCTTGGAGGCCTGACAAGGAGGGAGGGACAAACGCGGATCCCTGATGTGCCTTCCTGCTCTCTGCATGTCTCCACTGGGGGAGGAACGTGCATGCTTAGGGACTTTCCAATGAAAAGCGGAACCCAAAGGTCCCGCTGCTTACTCCGGCATTTGTCATTCAAAGCCCACCACACACAGAAGGAGCAGGACAGGCATCCCAAAGCTACAGTAATGGGATCCCAGTCAATATCTGCAGAGTACAGGCAAAAGGCCCAGCAAGCAACGCCTCCAGGACCAGCAATAAGCAGAACCCCCGCCCTCTTCCACCTCAAGAGGTGACAAAGACGAGCATCACCAAGCAGTCTGAAAGTGTCAGACAGGGAAGGCAGTGCGGTCCGCAGTCTGTGGACCAGGCCCCATCTCTGGATGAGACACATGCTCAGGCTCCTTTCCCTTCACTTTGCTGCTACAAAGGGCACCGAGAACACCTTTCTTCAGCTGTTGCAAAATACATCTGAGCAGGAAAAGAAGGTACCGGATGCGAGACGTACCATCACTGTGGTCTAGAGCAGCGGTTCCCAAACATTGTGGCACCAGGAACCCATTTCACAGAAGACTATTTCCCATAGATGGAGAGTGGAAAGGGTGGCAGTGAAGAGATGGTTTCAGGATTACTCAAGCGCGCCATTGCGCACTTTATTTCTATTATCATGACATCAGCTCTAACTCACATCATCAAGCGTTAGACCCCAGAGGCTGGGGCTCCCTGGTCTACAGGAAGTTGTTTGTATTTCCCTGTGTGTGTGCCTGTGTGTACGAGAGGAAGCACACTCACGGGAGAGAAATCGAGGGGCCAGGAAGCTCAAAGACTCCATAACTGGGGACTGTGATTTATGTCTCCGCCAACTGCAGAAGACAGCAAACGTTCTGACAGAGCCTGAGAGGGACCCACACGCCACAAAGACTCACAACCAATGACATCTGACAGTCTCATTTCCCATTAAATCAAGATTTTTCTGGGGCCAGGGTAGGGTGAATCAAAACCAATTAAAATGCTCTGCAGTTTCTAAGACGCTTAATCCAAGTCTGAGATGAAAGTACTTTGTTTCAGGTAAGCCCATGTGTGCAGAGAGACCCACAGACTGGCTACACCTGCCCTATAAGCCGATTTACACTATTTGGGATGGAAGCTGAGTTCAGTAAATGCTCCCCACACTTCAGCTCCTTCCAGGCTGTGGGCTCTGGCCCTTCTTCTCATCTGCACGGTTCAAATTAATTATACACTTTAATTTCATGAATTATTAATTTGATTCTGACTCGGCAGCTTATGATTATCCAGCGCTACAGACTATACAATTCCAGCTTCATTAAAACATCACCAGCTGCCTGAGAGACAGACATTAAATAGGGGAGAGCAATAATAAAATTAAGCTTCCGGCGCATAGCAACAGAGTCTTCCCCAGCCGCAGGCAGTGCAGGGCCCTGCTGCCTGGCTGGCCTGGGCAGAAAGGAAAAAGTCCTTTTAGACACGTCCACGCCCCTTCTTGGAACGTTTCTTGGCCTTCCACCATGTACACAACTTCAGATGGTCAGATGGCATGACGGGGGTGGGGGAGTATTCATCTGCCGATCTCTTCCTCCAAACCCGTTCATACGCCCACCCGATCTCTTCCTCCAAACCCGTTCATATGCCCACCGCCCACCGTTAACTCTTTGAGGACTGTCACTGCTGCTAGCCACCACCCAGCATTTGCCAGCTTTTGAGGAGGGTCCACGGTTGTTTACAACCTAGCAGGCAGGGTGGAGGGTAAGCCTCCAAAGAACTTCTTTGCACTAAGTCTCTCTTCCCTCTCTTTGGCAGTTCGGTTTATGAAGAGGCAGCGCGGTGACTGGAAATGAACTGGGTTTTAGGTGCAGCTTGTAATACGCCCAGAGGTCAGTTCCCGCACCCTTCAGAGTTCACATATGTGTAATGCCTAGCATCAGGTCCAGTTCATGACAAGGTTTCCATCTGTATCCCACGCTTGAATTTACAAAATGAGGGAACTGAGTTCTCAGCATCTCAGAGCTCCTCTGGTGATGATTTCTCCAGGCAGAAAGGTTACTGTTCTTACAAATTCTACATTTTACAATTTACAATCTGGCTTGAGCCAGATTTGACAACACTTTTCTAGAAATCCCACGCTTACTATTAGCAAAGAGCATTAGAAAATAATGTATGCATAATTCACATACTACCATAGGTTTTAGCTGTTTTCTTCCTGGGTAGTTAGAAGTCCTGGTCACACATTTTTCCAAAGAATTAAGAAACAATTAGCTGCTAAGACAAAGTCCCCGTTCAGCCAGGACTACAGAAATACATGACAAAGGGGAAAGATGACCGAAAGAAAGGAGAGAGTGAGAACAATGTTTCCTTAGGAGAGATGAGAGAAGAAAGGAAGAAAAGAGGCACGCAAGCACCGTTCTCCTTCTGCCTTGTGTACAAACAGCCAGTCAAGAAGGCAGAGTCCTCTGTGGATTAATATGCTCCTTGAAATAAATAAAACCGCAGCCCCTCTCCCAGCAACTTTGTGGCAAAACAATTTGTAGAAGGAAAAGGTTGGAATTTAGACGTTCCATTTAACTGCTTCAGAAATCTAAGGACCTCGAACCTTGCGGGATTTGAAATCGATGGAATTAATTAAGGGAGATGTCCGGCACTTTCCACTAAGTAATCAGCAGGTACAGTAGACCTGAAAGTCTATAAAGAAAAATGGAGCAGGATGACATTGAGGGAGGCAGGGAGGATTAAAAAATGAGCATCCAAGTGGAAAAGGCACACACCCATTGATCGCAGCATAAGAGATTAAGGTGAGCAGCAAGAAGCTTCTGTAACGGAAAATGGTTACATGGCAAGAGAGTAAGCCTGCAGATACCCACAGTCAGTGGCAGCCAGGCATGGGAGTCCACATGCGGGGCCAACCACTTGCCAGGGAGCCCAGAGCTGAAAGCCAATCCAAGGGAAAGATGCGAAACTAGGTTTAAGAGAGAAGAGCATCTTACAGGTTCGTGCACCATTTGGTACCACGTGACAGCATATTTATTGTCTATTTCTTTCATTAGAACAGAAGCTCCATGAGGACAAGCATTCTGTCTGCTCTGTTTGTGCTGCATCCCTAGTGCCTAGAGGATAGCCTGACCCAATAAAGATGCTCAAAACAGTTCTGTCACATGAATGAGCATCACTTGTTAAATGATGGACTAATGAATGAAGCACTGTGTGAATATAGCATATGTGATAATATATGTACCCACCCCCTGCTAGTCCTTGGGTGAGATTCCTCCTTTCCCTGGGGTGAGCCAGCACTAGGCAGAGAAAGAGAAAGCACGGGTGAGGCGTTGATAAGAAGCCAAATGAAACGCTCAATATTCATATCTGGGGAACAGCAGCGGACCTTTAGCAACTCAGTCTTTCATGCTAATAACAGCAAAAAGGAAAAAGAATTCGGTAAACGTTTTAGAAGGTATTCTACAGCGGAAAACAACTGCCCTCACCTCACAGAGCCCAGAAACGTCAAATGTTTGGGCTTTTAAGGCATTACCGTTCTACCTCCATTCTCTCTCAATCCTGTATGGAGGCCCAACCAACCAACAAACCAGAAAACGCCTCCACCCAGTTTTACAGATGAGGTCTCTGAGACGTGGCAGAGTCTAAAGAGAATTCTGGCCACACAGAGAATCTGACGGAAGAGAGTTTTAAGACCCTTGAGCCCTTAAATTCATCTGCAACCCAGTCAAGTACCTGCTTGAGCACCCGTCGGGGAGAGACAGGAAGTGCCAGTCCGTGGCAATCGGCCTTTCCACCACAGCACAGAAGGGAAAAGACCCCCGCCCAACAGTGCTGCGAGGCGAACTCCAGAAGCAGGGACAGACGGGCGCATGAACTTGAGGATGCTACGACGCTCGGACCAGAGATCCTTACGGATGCCCACCGCTGGCCCACGCCCCTCGGCCAGCTTCTCGTGGGTTCACGTAGAGACTGGGATGACTACCACCTGTCTTGACCTTCCTGACCCCTGTCCAGGTGGGCTCTCTTAAAATTTGCCTTTTGCTGCAATGAAGCTACAGCCACTGTGAATAGACCTCAGGAAGGAAACCACAGAAGTCCTAAGCCCACCATGGCTCCAGTACGGAAGAAGCGCCACCCTTGGACCAGAGATCACAGGACCAAACAAGCCATGTTCCACGGAGCATCTCTGTTACCTTCATAGGCATCTCACCATCTCCTTCCTCACACACCACCTGCCATTCCTACTAAAGAAAACGTTGCTTGGAACTGGAGGCATGCGTGCATGCTAAGTCACTTCACTCCTGTCTGACTCTGCGACCCCATGGACTGTAGCCTGCCAGGCAGGAACACTGGAGTGGGTTGTCATGCCCTTCTCCAGGGGACCTTCCCCACCCAGGGATCAAATCTGCATCTCTTCCGTCTAACCTGCATTGTTTGGTGGGTTGCTTTTTATCTTTTATTTATTTATTTTAGTTCTACCAGTTTATTGCTACCAACCCACCTCCCTCCACCCTCATGTGCGCGTGCTCAGTCACGTAACCACAGGGACTGCAGCCTGCCAGGCTCCACTGTCCATGGACTTTTCCAGGCAAGGATACTGGAGTGGGTTGCCATTCCTTTCTCCAGGTAGGTGGGTTCTTTACCACTAGCACCACCTGGGAAGCCCTGGGGCTGGGGGCAGAGGCACTCAAGCATCAGTGATGATACTTCTCTAGGTGAGCCCCTGGTTTGGGCACTGGCAGAAGGCATGCTTGAGGGGCTCCTGTCTATGTCAGCAGATGCTAGCCTTTAGGGTGCAGCTGCTGTCTCTGTGACTTCTTCCAGACAAGGTTAGAAGGTTCCAGGGTTCTTGGATAGAGCACACAGCCAGTCCTAGGAGCTTTCCTTCCTTGGTGGGCAGAGCAACAATGCAGGGGATGAAATGCTGATTTTCCCTGCAGACCAAATGTCAGCCCTCTATCCAAGTATCCTTCAGAGGGGTCAACGTGATCACATCAGGATTCTTGGCACAATGGGAACTTCTCACAGTAAAAGATCCAGCAGCCTCTGCCATCTCAGACCTCAGAACCAGACAGGAGGAAGTTTCCCATGAGCCCAGATATCTGTAACAACTGCCTGGTGTCCATTAGACCCACAGGACTGTAAAAAATAAAAATATGCGGAACAATGAAGGAAGGGTTTTCTGAAGCAGAAATCACAACCTTTCACCGTTTCCCCTGTCTTTACACCAGGAACATGATGTTGGACCTGCCTGGATGTGGGGACTTTCCAGTTTCCAAGCGAGGCTGGACATTCTGCATTCAATACAAATTAGTTCCTCAAAATCAGAATCAATTGTCATAAAATGTAGGCAAGCATTTTCCCATGGGGCAAGCATTTGTGGTAAAACTGGAAATGTTCTACTTGATTCTAATGCTTCACGAAAAGGTCAGCATGGGATTCCAGAGCTTTACCTAGAGGATGTTAACTCTGTTTGCAGGCAGGCTGAAACGGGGAGGGTCAGTGTGCCCAGGCTCGCCGTGTCCACATCGCTCTGATCACATGTCACAGGCCCAGCAGCAGGCTGCCTGCTTGGGAAACACATGAATGCACACACACACACACACACACTTACACACACACACTCACAGACCCCATGTACTTTAAGGAGCCAAACCACTTCCAAATTCAATGACAGGAATAGCGGGCCACAGCTGGCATGCTCGTTGGATGGGACAAAAATAATGTTACTATGGGAATTAATCTAAATCCCTGGGTTTCAATTCATTGGGGCCTGGCATAGAATCACCTGCGGGGGCTTTGCAAAAATACACATGCCTGGGCCTCCCCCACATCCAGAGATTATGATCCAGGACAGGCACAATTTTAAAAAGATCTCCAGGTAATTCTAATATGCCATCCATCTACTCCCTGGTTCCTTGTAAATATGATTTTTACAATTTGAATTAATAGCCTAAAGCTTTCCAATACTCAGGCCAAGTTAAAATGGCTAGTACTTCCTGGTGTCCACGTTCTGGTTGTGGATTCATCAGAGAATTGCATCACATTTGGAATCGGGGCTCACATTCCACATGATACCCCTGATGTCAGACCACTAGCTTCCTAACCTTCTCTCTCCAGGATGAGGCACAGACAGGATTCCTGCTAACCCCCCACCTGCCTCAGATCTAAACCCAAATGAAAATGTATAGAAAAATGGCTCATCACGGCGTTGCCTTCTCCTGGGATACCATCCTGCCCGTGTGTCCTTCTCGCAGGCCAGCAGGCCTGGAGAGGTCTCCTTGGGCGGTTCTTGGTAGCCCCCTGGCTTAATGAATTTATCTGATCTGATGGTACCTTTGGCCAGAAGCAAGGCTGAGTAGAATTCTGTAACAATTTTCTTATCAACCGAAAATTGTCATTTGGCCAGTTTCCAAGGGTCAGCCCTTCCTCTTTCAGTAAATCCAAGTGTGATTCAACTTGGAGGGAGGAGAATTTACCATAAAGACTGGAAAAACAGGACTGCAATTCAGTTTCAAAAGACTTAAAATAGGCCTTACTTGAAATTCAGATTTTTCCATTTTAAAATCTGAAATTCTGAAACAGACTTCCCTTTCATAACCAGTCCGTGCCACAAAAAATAAAGAGTCTGTCAATAGCTCCATCATCTTTACATCAAGTCTGGGTGGTCAAAGGCATCACCGAGTCTCCAGTGACCTGCAGCCAGGCAACCTCTGTCATGAGCTTTGATTTCAAGAAGGAGCAAAGTCAGGCTTAGCTCATCGCCAAAGCCTGGGCCATTCAAGGTTTGGATCTTCATGTGTTCTGAGGTCAATGTCACATGAATACTCATCATGTGGTAGCAATTAACACAGTAAATCTGTAGAATCATCTTAAAGATCCCGTTTGCCACCCAGTTCCTCGATATTCCATGTACCAGAGTTAGTCCTCTCAGCATCCACATCTTGACCTCTCAGAGTCAGGCGTCAGAGCTCCCCCAGGCAGTCCAGCTAGGGGCTTCAACTGGTAGTCGCTGATTTTCACCCCAGGCATGTTGGGGGTGACAGATCCTTTTGCAAAACATAATCTGGATTCTACAAAATGAACTTGAACATGCTACAATGCCAACCCCACACAGTACCATTATATATGAGTCTATATGTATAAGTTTAGAGGAAAAAAATAACAGGTAAAGCATGCTGCTATCAGCAAGTCCACATGGAAATACAACTAACATTTTTACTAAAATGTCCAAGAAAGCTCAAGAATCAGGCTTTAGACCTAACTCCTACCTCCATGACTTCAGTGTGTGTGCCCTTGGGCAAGTTTCACTATTGAAGCTCGGTTTCTGAAGCTATACTAATGGGGATAAATATTACTTACCTTGATTCTTGTTTTGCAAATTAAATAAAACAAATACGGTGTCTGACACTTAGTAAGTGCTGAATAAAAGACTGCTAATATAGTAACAGTTATCATAGTTATGATTATTAATAGAGATTACTGTCCTTGAGATTATACTAGGTACTATCTATTAGTGGTGGACGAGAACTAGACAGGGAACAAATAAAATACTAACTCCACTTACTGCTCTAAAACCACAATCTCCCCCTAGTGGACGCCTGCTAATTTACTTGTTCTTTAACTGCTGGGTACGTGAAGGCACACCTGTTTCCAGGCAGGGCTGCATGACACAAAAACTTTTTGTTTCTCCTTCAGAAATGGGGCCTGGTCAGTGTAGGGAAGGTGTCTAGAGAGCGTCTGTTCCAGCTTTCTGAAGCCGACACGCACCTGCCCGAGTAGCTGGGACGCTGTACTCCCATCATCCCAGAGCTACTCAAGGACCATCCCAGCTGCTGCTGGAAGCATTTTTAGCTGCATTATTCATTTGAACACCTGCCTGACAATCCCAGACAGAGCTCAGTCTTGGAAGCCAGGGGCCCCCGGGACACCCAAGGATTCCTTCTCAACACGGTTCTATCTGCTGGTCTGTATTCAGCCTGCAGCCAAGAAGGGCCTTCCTCTTAAGGCTGGTTCTGCTCATACCACACACCTGATGGGTAGAGAGATGTCTCCAAGGAATACCTCCAGTGTCTTGTTCTTAAGTGCTCTCAAGAGAGCAGGTACCTAGTGCCAGGCTGATACAGATCAAATACAGAGCATCTCACCGAGGTGACTATCAACACGTCAACCACCCTCAGCTGTGCTCCCAATGGCGGCGCGCCACTAACCGACACCATTTCCTTCATTTTTACCAAAAGGAGAACAGACACAGTGGGAAGCACTACGAAAGCACAACCCTCTTTCTGATCTTTCAGTTTTTGTTTATTTGGGTTCTTCCCAAATGTAAGGTCCATTCTTGTATTTTCTGTTGACTCCAAACCTATTTTTGAACTCACTGCCCCAACTCCTCTTCATTACCATCAATTTCCCCCCACCACTACCCTGGAACAGAACTGCTCTCTGCCTCCAAGACCAAATCATGACTGTCGTACAGCATTCAATATTTTAATTACGTTCAATATTGAACTGTCACACCCAGTGTGAGCTCAACAAATTGAAAAGGCTGCTTTTTAGGTCTTGTGAGAAAAGACCTGGGTACGTTTTGCCTTTTCCCCCTTTAATAGTTTCTAACTCAGCCCCAGGCATATACCAGGTGTTGAATAAAAGCCTGAGACCTGCCAGAAAGCCTCTCCTCAGAGCCACACTATAGCTCGCCTCCATGCACATGTTTCCTGGTGGGATCCCTGCTGCGGGCGCTCGGGTCAGGCTCACGAGGCCCTGCTATCTCTGCACATGCTGCCTTGGGCTGAATTACCTAGTTTTCCAATATTTAAGTTTCCTATTCTGTTCAAGGGGCTAAGGATCTTATTACTTGTTTAACTCACAGGAGTCTTCTGTGACTGCATGTTTGTGAAAGGTTCTGAGGGCCCAAATGAATGATGCTCTACATGCACACAGCCCTACTGCCTCTTACACACTGATGCATGGGTGATGTGTTCAGAGTCATGCATATAAAAACACGCCCTGGCAGTCACCACACACGCCATTTTCCTATGATCCAAAAACATCTTGCTGGCATAATGCATAAGAAGAGTTTCTTTATATTTAATGACCCAAATATGCCAGTCATGTGCTTCTGCGAAGCAAGTTAGAATGAACAGAACAGCAATTCTGTTCTAGCCCCCTCCCCCAAATAATCTCTCTGCCTTGGATTTTGACCTCTCTGAATGACTGTTCTCAGAAGCCAAGAAGAGGGCAACCAGCCTTCGTGGGAGGTCATTTCATGGGGCAGTGATGAGAAGAGTCTTGGAATACAAACGGGCTTGGTGACGGGAACTATAGGTCCAAAGACGCAGATTCTAACAGACTGACAGGATGTCTGCTTCATGTGAAGAGTCGATCCTGGTCAGGATTTCTGAGTCAGAGGAACAGAATCAGATAATTCACAGACTTGGACAGAAAACACCAGCTCCCCAGTCCAGCTTCCCATGTGGAAGGCATGAGATCGTGAATCAAAAGCAGACCTGTCTACATCCAGGTATAATTTAGGCATTAGAATACAGCAGGAAACAAGTTAGGTCAAGTCCCCAATCACGATCCCCCTGTAAGTTTCCTCTCTATCGTCAGGAAAAATGAAAAGATCCCATAGCAATCCACTGGAGAGGGTTCCCCAATGACCCTCCTGCTGAGAATCTCAAAGTCAAAGGACTCACAGATCACTAAGCCTTCCTAAGGCTCCATGAACAACCAACTGCAAAGAAAACAAGTAACAATTCTGTGATGGAAACTGGGCCTCTGCAGCACTGAAAGATCCTCCAGCAGGACTACCAAAGACACCATCATCACTTCTCACTGCTTTTTCTAAAAGAGATTTAAGAGATGAATGGCTAAGAACAGGCACACAACTGAGAGAATCATTTAATGAAAAAGTCATCACTTGAGAAGTCCAATTAAAAGTCATACTCCTTCATTCCTTCAGTGATCCAGTAGTCAACACGTATTGAGCAGCTCTGTGTGCAAAGGGCCGGGAGAGCTCGGCGCCTTGGGAAATACGCAGATGGGTGGCACAGCCTCAGCTCGGGGGGAGCTTAAAAATCAATCGGGAAATTACAATCCTCATTTTACAGACGAGTAAACAGCAGCATGGGCAGTTAAGGGATTTATTTTAAATGCTTCATCCTCTAGCTAAATCATAAAGTCATCATATAGATGGAAAACACTGAGCTGGAAGGTAGGGACATCCTAGTTCTAATCCCAGTCCCTTCTCTGGGGCTTCAGTTTCCTCCTCTGAAAAATAAGGAGGTAGGTGTTTAGAGGGAGGGCCCTACAGCTCTGAGATTCCATGACTCTACCACTTGTGAGAGTGAGATGAGATGGCTGGATAGCATCACTGACTCAATGGACGTGAGTTTGAACAAGCTCCAAGGGAAAGTGAAGGACAGGGAAGCCCGGTGTGCTGCAGTCCATCAAAGAATCAGACACGACTCAGTGGCTGAACAATGACCACCTGTGACCAGCAAGGTTTAGTGGTCACAACTAAAGAACAAAGTCTCTTGACAAAGGGAAGATCTTTTATTAAGAATTATTATTTAGCTAACTTCCAGGTCTATCTAAAGGATTATGGAAGCCATTCCATTCCATTGGCATGTTGTATTTCTTCTTAGAAGATTCTTCGGTCTAGATTGGGTATGTCTTCTGCAGATTTTCTAACTGGTATCTCTGCCATCTTAGCAACAATGGCAAAGAAACTGGGGCTCTCCTCTAAACCTCCTTCCAGCCCCTGCTAATTGCTATAACACAGGTTAATAAGTGTCTGCAAGAGCTGTGTTGCTCCCTGTAAGAATAACTGCTCCAAAGATAATGTAACCAGTCTGTGTGTGATGTGACAAATGGAGGTATGGACTGCCTGCAAAGAACTCTTAATTAAAAGTTTAATAGACAGTCGGAGGACTGAACTAGATCATATGTAAGGTCCCTTCCAGCATTAGCTTTCTATATTATACTACTATGAATTTTGTGAAGATAATATAAAAGATTCCTTTATTGAGTTAACCAGTGATTCTAAAGCGTTAACTCATTTCTATTCTATGTGTGGGTACTAACTTCCAAAAAGAAGAATAAAAATTAGTGTTGAAAAACCTCTGTTTGGATTTTTAAAGACAGACCATTTAATAATTTTATTACATTTTTAGACTTTTCTCTGAACTTGGGGGATGTGTCCTGAATTGCCAATCAGCTGGCCACTTTGCAGTGAGTGAGCTGTGTGAAGGTCTAAATGACAAAAAGATTGGTTTAAAGCCTTTTGCTTATATTTAATTTTTCCTTTCCTGCTTCCATTTGTCCTTAACACTTATTTTTTCATCCTAGAGGCACAGGTGGTTCTTATTTCAGGCTGCATGCTATTCAAAGATTAATGAATAAACGGGGCCTTGTAAACAGATTAGCATGATAATGGTAATAATGCTCTCTGCTGCCTTCTGTGCCTACTTCAGTCTGTGTGTCCCCGCAAATGCCCCCCCCCCACACCACTGTGCATGGGTCCCCTTGTCCTTCTTTCCCACCACCAGATTCGACTCTTCTAGTCTTTGGCAGACAACAGTGAGTCAGGAACTAGGCAGCTGCTCAGAGAGCAAGAGAGGATCGGAAGAGGAGGCAAGAGATGGAGACAGAGAGACAGAAGCACAGCTGACAGAAGCACAGCTGACAGTGTTTCACTTTAGGATAAACTGCTCTCTAGGACAAAAAAGGTTATGCGAAATAAACAGAGAAAGTACAAGACTTCCATTGTCTAATGCAAACAATACCTTCAAACTTCCCTTTTTTTTTTAGGACATTTGTTGCCTATCACAATTGTATCTTTCCTCCTACTTTTTATTTTCACATGCTTGATCTCACATTCATACCTCTGCATCTCAGATTCAGAACTATTCTAGAACCATACACATCAAGGCCCAGGGGTAACTTATCATTTTGGAGAATGAGGTCTAGAAGCAAAAGCTAGCTGTTGATTTGGCTTTTATTTGTCAGCAAACAGGGATAAGTTCCAAGGGTCTTTCCTTGAAGGCTTTAGTGAGAGGCAGAAATCTGGAGCTCTCTGAAAACTTTCAGCTCATCCCTGAGGAAGCTGAAAAAAAGTGAAAGTGTTTAGTCACTCAGTCGTGTCCAACTCTTTGGGACCCCATGGACTGTATTCTGCCAGGCTCCTCTGTCCATGGAATTCTCCTGGCAAGAATACTGGAGTGGGTAGCCATTCCCTTTTCCAGGGGATCTTCATGAGCCAGGGATCAAACTGGGTCTCCTGCATTGCAGGCAGATTCTTTACCATCGGAGCCACCAGGGAAGCCAGTACGGTTATTAATCTGCAGCTTTGTGGGTCCTCGGCTTCCACAGCTCCTTATGCCTCAACCAGCGTCTGAATCTCTGCACTCAAGGACCTGCCTGAACTCCCTTCCTCTTACTGTAACTCACGTCTGGCCTCCAAGCCTGCATGAGGATGAGCCGGATGGGGAAAATCTCTCTGGCGGGATACCATCAAGACACCCATAATGTGGATTAAGTCCAAAAGCCAAGGTCAGTCCCTGCAGCGGGAGGGAATGTGGAAAGGACCCAGCATCCATGCTTGAAGGTTGAGACGGAAACCAGTGGTCGGGAGACACTGAGCTGTACAGGCACTGGGGCCCACACACCAGGCCGGGAAGCTCAGCCCCATCCCTCCCTTTGTCTCCTAAGACCTGAGCATGTTCTCCCTCATTTGAGGGGAGCCCTGAGCATGGGGAGCGGGGCTGACCTTCTGCCTCTCCTGTTGATTAACGTCCCCCTCCGCCTGCCTCTGACCCCCATGGGGGCACCCACCCCACCTCCTTCCTCTGCGCCTTCTGATACCAACCGGGAAAAGGGAATCTAAAAATAAAGCTGGGGCCAGAGTGTGTACCACTCGATTGGGCTCCTGTACTCACAGATCTGCTTATTTTGGCCTATCTCTCCCCAGCGATAAGGCTGCTAACAGCCTGTTATCAGCCAGTCGGTGAAAATGTGCTCCAGCCTGATTAGGCCTCAGTCTTTGCCAAGGTTATAAACAGCCCTTATCGTTTTCCCGAACAGAATAATCCGGACAGTATCAGCTCAGAAACATATGGGCCACACAGAGAAGATAGCCGCTGATGGACACTTCATTTTAATTGTAACGAGTGGGTAGTGGCAGCCTGCAGACAGCAGACAGAGAGCTGCCCGACTGGCAGCAAGGCTGGGTTTTTTTTTTTTAAATCCCTTCCTCCTTCCCTGGTTTCCAGTGCCTGAACTGCTTTGATATTCTGGGTGGCATAATGAACTGGAGCCTGCCCCAGATGTTAGCAGTTAGCAAGCAAGACCCCTCCCTAAAAGGCAGATGGGACCCTTATGACTCTTACACGGAAAAAAAAGCCAGCAAAGGGGAAAGCTGGGGAGGCAGTGGGGCACCAACACAGCTCTTTCTGCCCTTCAGCCCCCAATTCAATTTCAATAACCCATCCTCTCACCCAATCCTGATCTCCTGCCCCCTGATCAAGCTTCTTCTTCAGAGACCCTCCCCCTCCCAGCCTAGGAATGCCACATCCCAGTGCCCGGAAGAGAGCCAGCCCTCTATACAGGGGGGTATCATCTCCTTCAGCTTTTCACAGGAAGACATGGACATCAACCAAGACGATGCTTGAAGAAGGGGCAAGCCAAGGCTTGTGGGGATTTTGTGCCCTGAAAGCAATCTCCTCGATCTAGTTTCTCCCTCTGCTCTTTTGGGTTCCTCTTTTTTCTTGTTCCTCTGGCTTTTCACAGAAAGTCAACTATCTGTGGGACTGGCGGGTAGTCAGCGGGCATCCCCCAAAGAGAAAATCGGGATGGAGAAGTTTTGACGAAAGGGCTCTCCTCTCTGCTTCCAGGCCAGCAGACATCGCGGTGACTGACAGCTCAGCCCGGGGTCACTGCTGATGGCACACAGCCAGTCACCCCCTGGCTCCTTCATAGGGTGATGCCATGTTTCCCCCTTGTGAGAGAGAAAGAGCCGAGAGCAGCAGGGCTCAGCGAGACGAGCGTGTCTGTTGCATCCTGCAGGCTTGCTCGATGGCCCTGGCCCGCTGTTCCCACTGCCCCGCTGTCCTGGGGCTCACACCTAGCTGGCCAGATGGGGTTAGCAAGAGCAGGTGCGCCCCAAACCCAGGAGATGAGCACCAGGGCCACCTCAGACTCAGCTGTGAGTCTTCACGCTCCTGTTCAGCACTGTGTGTCAATGTTTCACACAGGTAAACAGCTGCCACGTGGTCCTCCTTTCCTGGCCCTTGCTCTTTCCTCTCCTTTCCTCCTTAGACTCTCAAGTGCCCCTCCCCTTTAACCACAGAAAACCAGCACCTTCCACTGCCCCTACACACACCTAACGAATTCAACAGCACTGCAGAAGTCTTCCAGTTCAGATTCAATTGCTGGTGGCTTTCTAGTAAGGAAGAAAAGAGAGAAATGAAAGGAGAAAAAAAGGAAAAAAGATAGCCCAACCAAAACACTTTCCCTCCAACCACAATGCTGACCCTCTTTTCCTGACATCAGTTTTCAGTTCTGCATAGAAAGATCACTGCTTTGCTGAGAAAGACATGGTAACAAGAGCCGATATTTACTGAGCATGGACTGTATGTGCCAGGCACTAGTGGAAGCATGCTAAATCAATTTGCTAATTTAACCCTCAAAACGATTCTACGATTCACACCCACGTGACCTGCTTGCTGGCTGCATCTCTACAATTCCTGCGTCTCCTGATCCTCAACAGCCCACATCAGGGAGAACCCTTTCCCAGAGGTCTCTGGAAGTTCGTGACTAGCCGCATCACCACTCCATCCCCAGGCAGATTTACAATGACTCACAGGAAGCCCACCTCCCCAGGACCAACAAAGCACTCTGGCCTCAAGACAACTTCTGGTATTTCACTGTCAAGTGAAAACTGAGTCTGTGCTAATGTTCCTGTAATAATATCAAATTCAAAAAGGAAAGAGGAGGAAAATTCCGCTGCCAGCTGAAACGAGAGCCTCAGGCACATTTTTGTTTTAATTCTTTTTTTCATGGCTTTTCATCACCTGCTTCCACTCTTCCACTCTCCCCAAAAATATGCCTTAGGTTGCCTTGAAGTATTATCAAGAGACTGGCCAGCAGATCTCCGCAAGGAAGTCTGCAGTGGGTGGTCTGCATGCAACGTCTGGGCGGTCTTAAACTCAGTCCCTCCAGACCAAGTTTCAAGGTTACAGTGGTCTTTCTCTAACTGCCATCAGAATCTGAAAATATCCTTGAAGCATGAGAATCCCGCTCAGAACTCCTGAGGCAGCTCACGGTGGTAGTTTGTCCAACGTAAAGTATTTTTCCTCCTCCCTTTTGCTATTTTTGTTTCTTATTCTCTCTGTTTCAATGGACCCAGCTTTGTTCTTCCATAATTTTGGGCTCACGAGACTAGAGGATTTCCTGAGATAAGCAACTGGGCCTATTTTTCTGGAGAATCTGCTTCCCATTGTGTCCACAGCCCTCTTCTTCTGAGAAGCTTCCACTGTCATAGAAAGAAGGCCACGTCTCTTGGGGTCACACAGTAGAGGCGGTGGAGCCTTCCGGGTAGTCAGCGCTGACAAATGGGACCACAAAAAGTTGGTGGGCTGTAGCCAGCCTGCCCTCACCGCAGCGCGGCCACTCAGGGCTGGCACACCCCATGGGGACTGTGTCCGGCCACCTCAGGGCATAGACGACACTGCTGCCGTCGCCCGTGTGCCTGGAGGTCCCCGGGGCGGTAACACCCTGAAGGACCAGGGTGCTGTCTTCCTCCAGCCCGTTTCCCCAGCCCCTAGCCTGGCACGGAGCAAGGAGCAAAGATCAGAGAAATGCCGGCTGAAATACAAGAACACATTCCACCCCAATCTGCCCCCTGGGTGCTCAAGGCCACGTACTTTGGAGGCAGCCAAGAATGCACACCTGGCTCTACCACACTTCCTAGCTCTGCCTTACCCCCAGTTTCTCCATCTCTAAAATGGGGTAATTGAAGTACCTTTGCCACAGATGTGTCATGAGGATTACCCGAGTTAAACACAGCCCAGCGCCTGACACAGAGCAGTCACTACACATAAATAGTCCTTCCTTATCAATAGCTGTCCCCACCTGCCCCTCCAAAGCTGCTCTAGTAGTCGGCACGCTCTGACCAAAGAAAGGGCCGCAGGAGGCGCCCCGGTTCTGGTACCTGCTGTGCTGGGGTGACCACTTAGTTATTAGTCTCCTGGCTTCCGTGGCCGGCATCAGGCTGGGGCAGCCCGCCTCACCTAACCGGCTCGCAGGACTGGCCCTGAGACAGCATGCCCTACCAGAGGCAGACACGCGTGGAAAAGCAGACTCCAGACCCTCAAATCTGCTGCCAAGTCATGTGCTGGCAAAGCGGCTGGAAGGCCAGCACTCCGCGGGCCTCGCTACATGCCCCATGGTGCCGGGGCCTCTCTGGGGCTCTGCCAGCCTCTGCCTGCCCCGAAGGCCCCGTCAGGCCTGTGCCGAGTGTCTGCCTGGCCCGCACTCCTCACCAGGATCTCTGCTGGAAACGAAACCAGCTTAAGGGGGAACACCCAGCCAGCCTCCCTCGGGCTCATAGCATCACCTCAGCAAGACCCGTGGCTTCCCTCACGGGAGCGGCAGCTTCTCACTTCTACATCCATCCTTCCACTGTTCCCAGGCTCCAAAGTTGCTGAGATTTTTTCCCCACTTTCCCCCAAAAGGCCATCTTAGTAGGGACTCTTAAACCCACCTGCATCCCCAAGAGAAGCTCTTAAGCATAAAATTCATCTCAGCATGGGGGGCTCTTCCTCTTTTCTTCCTTTCGTGGTGAAGCTACCATGAATTCGCAAGCAGCTCTAGTGGCTGTAGTCTCGGGGCCTTTTTCGTTCTCTGCCCCCGTCCTCTCTTCTCTCTCATATCTCCCCGACTGCCCACTACGTACCTGCACACCTCCCCCCACAATGGTGTCGGCCTGAATCTTGTTCTCATCCCTTCCCACCTCTAGAACCGCCCCACCCCCGAGGGAACACTGCCAAAGACAAGAACAAAATATTCATATGGTAAGGCCCACTGAAACCTTGGGAAGATTTAAGCCTGGGTTTCATGTCACGGACGCTCCCTCCGTAATCTGTATTCCAATCTCAGTGTCAGCGGAGCTGTGATCAGAATATCCAAGGTCTCATAAAAGATTCAGGGCTTCCTGCCTTCCCTGACATTTGCTATTTCACGTTGTTCCTGCTCGTTCGCTTTCCACCTCCAAAGAGGCCACAAGCCCTTTCTAATCACCCCTGCAGATGGCAAACTTGCCGAGAAAGTCTAGGAACTCAGGACAAGCACAGGACCTCAGTCATCCTGGGAATTTAGCTGTGGCTGGGGCTAGAGCTCTTGAGTTTCTTTGGTCAACTTCTTTTGTTTGGTTGAGGGTTTTCCTAAGATCACATTGCGGCTGCCTCCTCTGTAGTGCCTGGAAGTAGGATTTAAGAATCCAGGAGGGTAACAAGACTTGATGAAGATTTCCCCTCTTCACCCTGAGTGCTTTAGAGGGGCGGGGTGCAGATGCCTGACTTGGTGTATTCGTGCCTTCCAAGGTCATATTATGATTTAAATCAGAGACCACATGTATTATCTAGCCTTGAAAAGCACTAAGGCCATCATTTCTAGAGGTGGCAGTCCCTCAAAGGGGCCAAACACATTTTCTGATGGCCAGGTTCAAAGACTGATGTGTTACGTGTGTATATGTTATACAACAAATACAATACTGGTATGGACACAGGTACTCTAAACATTCGCACAAGGTGCATTATGATTTAAGGAAGGCGAATAAAACTAAATGCGTGCCTGTGAACAGAGCTTCTAGTCTACTAAGAGAATCACCATAGGTGTCTTAGCCAGACCCATGTCAGATTGCCAGTCTGATTTGCTTTCCATTCATTCAATGTATACCCAGCTTATCAGCAAGACATTTGGTGAATAAGCTGAATTTACCCCATACTTCTTCAGGATGTCATGCATCTTCACAAAAGAAACTCCTTGGTGCATCTACAGGGTAGGGGTCCACCTACAGAGATGGCGAGAAAAGGAGAAGAGACACAGTCACATAGCTCACCTCACCCAGCCGTCGGAAGCCGGAGAGAAAAGAGCAGTGGTCCCGCAGGACACTGGAACCCAGATCCCTGCAAGACACTGCTTAGTAAGTCACAGGTGTCTAGGATTTTAGAAAGAAGAGGAAGAAATAAAGTGGAAATGCAGGACTTCAAAAACTCAGGCAATCAAAAGCGAAAGGCCGTTTAAAATTTAATCTCTTTCGAAAACATATTATCTTAATTATTTCTGTAAATGCTGTGGCTATTAGGCAGATTAACACAAAACCCCAGATCAAAGTGCCCTTCACACAGATAACTTGCAGCATGAAGGTGAACAGGTGCTAAAAACAACTTCTTGGAATGTTTTTAATGTATCCGCTAATAAAACCTTCTGAAGAGGTTAAAAAAATGCTAGAACACAAATTGAAAATTAAAGGCAAGTTGATGGGACCTCAAAATTAAAGCTGTCAAGTGAGAAAATTATAATCAAAATTGTCTGTCTCTGTGCTTCCCAAATTCTTCCCTGTGTAGTCACGTAATATAAGCATCTATATGTATATATATGCATATATTTCTGCATATGCATGTGGAAAATCAAAGAGGCAAACACACAGTGATGAATCACAGGTAATACAAAAAGAATATGCAATCCAGCTTCGTAAGTAGACAGACCCAGCAGCACACACCCTCTGCCACAGGTGGGCCAACAGCACGTCTGCTAACGGAGGGGTACAGTCCGGAGAGATCTCATGTAGAGCTTTCAGGACTGAGTCCTGTTCCTTTCTCTGGGGAATACACTATTTAAGAGAAGTCCACAGTCAGATATTTCTGGAAGTAAATGATCCTTTCATTTATCATATTTGCTAACGGTGGGTTTGGTGTTTTTCTTTCTTTTCATCACCAGACATACCCCATATTCTCTATTTAGAGTAAAATTTATTTTTTTCTCAAAGACGTACTACTGCATAAATGAGTGCTTCTCGACAGGAGGTGAGCACAGTCCAGGGGACATCTGGAGACACTGTCTGGGGACGTTTCTGGTTGTCACAGTGGAGGAGCGGAGATGCTGCTGGCACCCACGGCAGCCGACAAGGGCGCCACTGACCGTCTTCAGTGCACACAACAGCCCCTCCCAGCAAAGAACGTTCTGACCTAAAAAGGCTGTAGTGCAGAGGGTGAGAAACCCTGACACAGACTATCACAAACATTTCAAACTTCCCCAAATCATATCCCTCAAAGGCTGGAAAAATGAGAAGGTGGAAAACGCAAAAGAGAGCTCTTCTTAGCAGTTGTTTTGATTATCAGAAGAGTAACTGCTTTCTGTGGACGCTACAGTATATTACTTCACCTAAAATATGTTCTTAACATCTACCTCTTGTACTTGCATTACAGTCAAACAGTGAGAAGTGCTGGAAAATCAGCAAGGATCTTAGAACAAAACACTTACCCTGAGACATTCTTCACTGAACAGGGGAGTATCTTGACCGACTGTGGTAAAATCAAATAAAGTAAGATATAACAAAAGTTAACTTTTTAGCCAGTGAAAAATAGACACACCTGGCACTTAAAAGTCCTACATCTGTGTATTCATCCAACTCCACAGCATCAGAGCGCTGACGTTCAGTAATATAATAATATTATTTTTGCGATCAGTTAAGGTATAAAATGTGCGTAGCCTCAGTCTTTAATATTAATAAGTCTTGTAACTAGCAGTTTCTCGTAGCTCCGAATTCTTGAGCACAACTAGAAAGGGCACTTATCCTGAAAAATCTAATAAATTTACAGTTTTATATACTTCCTTCAATTGTAAAAGTCTTGTTCAATAAACTTTAAAATGCCACTACAGAGCAATAACACAGACAGTATAAACCCAGCCCTGGGAAAGCTGTGCAACCAGAAATTGTTCCCCTTTCTGCTAGAGCAATAAAGTTTTATATGTTTGAACTGACTGTAAAAAGGTTTGAATGTTGGCAACTGGGGAATAATCTGTCTTCTTTATAGTTATTATCATATTTCCCACAAGACCCCTTGCTCTGTGTCAATCCTTCTTGTATATGACACCTTTGTACTGTCAGCGAAAGCAAGACTACTTTACTTTTTTTTTTAACTATAGGACTTGTATCTGTTTTCCTTCAGATTACAGCTAACAGGAATAAATTATTTCTGACAAGCATATATTGCAGCATTTTACCAAATAAAGCTGGTTCTGAGCCGCTTTTCTAAGAGCTGGGGGAGGGGGGACCGTCCCTCTTCTCTCTCCTTCTCTCCACTGATCCAGTGCAATTCGGGATGGGTAAATTGGGGGAGATGCCGATAAAGAGAGATTTGTAGGAAAGCTGCTCTGAACCCAGAGCCCACTGTAACAAGGTGGTTGGGTCCTCAGGGTGCTGTTGGATGTGTGCGGAGGAGAGGTTTAGGAAAAAGGAGGAGGAGGAACCATCCCTTTTCCTTCCCAACCTGTCTCGGGTCTGAGAGAAGCTCTGCCGCTGGGTTCAGACAGAGAGCCAAGTCCAGCCCAAGGCTAGACTCCTAGGCCCTGATCAACAGCCAGTGAGGGCGCCGGGGCTCTGACCAGCAGGGGCAGACACCCAGGTTGTCTCCCAGAGGCTGGGGCTTTCGGCAAGCAGGTCACCCCAGATGAAATGAGCTTAGGCCCATGGTAATCAGCAGTCACTGTGTGCGTGTTTGGGTTGATGAGCGGGAAGGGGGTGTCAACGGGTCAAGGGCCTCGTGCCCTTCTCCTCCCCCAGCTCCACCACCACAGGTCAACCAGACCCAGCAGTTCATGACACTCAACCCAGCTTGGCTAAGACACTCTCCTTTCCCTCTCAACTTAACTCCGCCTCCTCAAGTGTCCCTGCCTTTTCTCCCATTCAGAATAGCACAGTGAACAAGTCAGAGAGGAATGACAGAGACTCCGAAACACCAGCCTGTTAAAAATCAAAAGCCTTTACATGACTGGCCATCCATGGAACTGGCACAAAAGGTTAATTATCTCTGCATTCAGGAACAAAGTCTCTCCAAGGGATCACGTGAACAAGATGGCCCATCACATGAACACAGACATATACATATATGCAGGAACATACTCCTACATTACACGGACAGAGACATACACACATATGCACGCACAAACTCATCCATCCCATGAACACAGGCATACACATACATGCATATACATGCTCACTGTATAGTCCCGTGAGTGCACAAACACACCCAAACACAACTCAAAACAAACAGTAAACTCAAGATATGGAAGTTCTTATGTGAGAGGGTAAATGCAAAATTATATCCGTGAATACAGCAACTCCACCAGAATGAGGTCACTAAAAAAAAAACTGAGTAAATATGATTCTGTCTCCATGCCTTTGGGGAGAGTCTGAGCCTTGTGCTTGTGAAGGTGAGCTCAAGAGGAGCTTTTTCTTGTTACCCAGTTCGGACAACAAGCATCTAACCTAAGAATGGTAGACACCAAAAAACCTCATCATGGTAAGCACCTCATACTACCAGGAGGCTCAAGGGAGCACTGTGTCCCCTCCTACCCTCAATGCCACCCCAGAATCGCTACAAGCCACATACGTTAATCAGAGGACTGGCACGACTCTTAATATCCCTTAAATGGCAGCTGGCTCCTAGAAAGCCATGGGTCCATACGATCAGTTCTTATTCTCTCCAAAATAGGTTCTTGATGTAGCTCAAAAGTTAAGTTATGTCATATATCAGTGGTATTAATAAACAGATGATAGATATTTTTAAAACTTTGGTATGGAACACAGATATAGAAAAGTGTATAGCAGAAATCACAAGTGTATAGCTCAGTGAAAACTATGAAGCGCGTCACAAAGGCACATCATCCTGGGCAAAACCCGTGCCATTCACCTCCGTGTCCTCAGTTTTTCTGTATATTACTGAAGTGAACACACACACAGCATTTTAAATTCTCTCACATGGCAATGAGTTACCAGCTTCAGGACCCCTAAGAAGACCTTCAGCACAAGTGGAATGGAAGAGACACGGAGGTAGAGGCATTTCCCAAAGAGTGAAGTATGTAGCACCAGCATCAAACTCATCAAAGGTGTTTATGAAATGCAGATTTCTAGACCAGAGCAAACCTGCTGGGACCAGTCCTGCGAATCCGCCTTCTTTAAACACCCCAGGCTATTCTTGAGAACTGACACTGCTTACTGCATCCATCAGCAATGCCCCTCCTAAACCCTGATCATTCCCTTTTTCAAAGACCTCCGCACACACATTTCTGAGATCACAGTTGGTGAGGTTCAAAGACTGGCACTGTGTTTTGACATAGAAAAGAAAGGGATTTAGAAAAATCACCAATCAACAAGGGAAAAGTATCGTCCTGGAAGCTTTGCATCATTCTGCCTTTCGCCTGACCTCCAGAGTCTGCAAATCTTACTATTCTAGGCATCTTAGTGGAATTTAAAAAATGCAGAGGCAAAAATCTCCTGAAAAGGCCAGAAATTAGATCTCTCCTCCTCATCCCTTATTACTGTCCTTTTTATAAATTTTAAACAAGTCTAAGGATTTGTACCTCATTATTCCTAATATACAGGGCTTCCCTTGTGGCTCAGTGGTAAACCCACCATGCAGGAGACCCTGAGTCCAGAAGATCCCCTGGAGAAGGAAATGGCCACCCACTCCAGTATTCTTGCCTGGGAAATCCCACAGACAGAGGATCCTGGCGGGCTACAGTCCATGGGGTCACAAAGAGTCAGACACAACTGAGCGACTGAGCTTTTTTTTGAGTCCTAATACACACCTTCCTTCCTGAACCTAAGAGGAGCTGGCTTTTGTAGGCACATATTTGAAAAGAATATCCTGGTACAGAGGCACTCAGGAAGACAGCATGATAGGGGTCCAGCCTTCAGAGCAAGTAAGGAGCAAAAGGATCCCCCTAGCACAGGGAAGACGCACATTTAGAGGGTCTGGTGTTATTGTTCCCAGCTTATAGATTGTATTACTTGATTATACCTGAGACTCGATCAAAATATAAACAGGGCAAAAAAGGCATCTGAATTGGGCATCAGAAATTATCGCTACTACCACTGCTTCTCAAGATTATTATTACTGCGGATGCTACCGCCGCTGCTGTGACTAGCAAGTCCTTAGGCCTGCTATATGCGACACACCATTCAAGACTGAGAAACATCGCTGCGTCTAATCCTCAGAGACGTGGTCACTCAGATGTACCAACATTATTATTCAGCCAGAGACAAGACCCTGTAACAGGTTGGTACCATTTTTCTCTACACATGGATTTTTATTACCATTCCATTCAAGGCTGAATATAAGGAGGTCTGAGTATGTAAACTAGATAAATGCAGGAAGAGAACTTTCCTGTTAAAAACTGCCATTAAGCTGAAGAAATAACAAGAGGGGCTATATATTAGACACCTTGGGACATCCAAAGATACCTAAGATAATGCTTTTTTCTATAAGGCATTGCTAGTCTATTTCCAGAAGACCAGAAATAAGCAAAAAAAAAAAGCTCTGTATTATAGAAGCATTACAATGACACAGATGACAAATGATTGCAGAAGAGGGCAGTGGGATGCCAATTATAAGAAAATATATATACAGGGCTATCCTTTTTTGGAGAAAAATTTTATACTCTTGGAAAGATAAGATGGTCTCATGTGAAACAGCCAGAGAAACACCAAAAAAAACTGTATAGACAGCTGTTACATACAGTAGAATAAATCTGAAGAATCAAGAGAAGACAATTAAAGCTGTAATTGCTGGGAAAAAAATAAGAAGGAGCAAATTTTGAAAGATGAATAGAAACTCAATATACATGGATGACATAAAGATATCCCACAAGGAGCAGGGGGCAGCAAGGAGACCAATTTGCCTGGGGGGTCCAGACTCATGACTGAGGAAGAGAGATAGGGAACAGGAAGCAGGGGATGAGGCCAGGCCTGTGCCTCACCAGAGGGCACCCCATGCCAGCCCAAGACCTGGAACAGAGCCAGACATGGCTGATCAGGCCACCACCTGAGGTCCTTCTGCTTCTGTGGAAATATGAGGACCTTTGCAGGCTTCAGTGACAATCAAAAAATCCCCAGAACGTGGACCATCTTAAGGACAGGGCTTCTGCAGACATGACCTCAGAGGCGGCAGCTAGATCTCAGAGGATGAGGTTGGACTGAGGAACACCTTGTATGGAAGCGCTCCAGAGAGAGGTCCAAAAGCTGCTAGAGGTGAGGTCTGTGCTTCAGCAAGAAGCACTTTCCAAACTAAATCAAGGTCAGTGATGGATATGGACTAATTTCACCGAATTCAGTGATTCTGTGAAACCTCTGAATAGGAAGGGGAGGAAAACCACCGCCCTTAGGTGACAACCGTCCCCCGCAAGTTTCTGAGGCTCCTGTTGACCCAGTGCCAACAATACAAACATCGAGCCTGGGCAGCGTCCTCGCTGCGGTAACCACCCCTGAAAGCAAAGGAACACACTTCGCCAGCAGACAAAGCCAGTGCTGCTTGCGTAAGAGCGGAGGAAGCTGCTAGCTTGAAAATGTTAATTTCCTGGGTGACGTTCTTTACTGGGTCCTTAATACACAGGCATTGTTCTGCCGCTAACTGCAGAAATACTGGTAATACTTTGGTGCCTGCATAATGTTTTATAGCCTACTTACCCTTTCATTAGCATGAGTATGTTTAATCTTGATCATCAACCTATGAGGTGTTATTATCCCCATACCATAGAAGAGAAAACTAACACCCAGAGAGGGTAAATGACTTGTTCAAGACCACACAGCAGGTGATCACCAAAGCTAGATGAGGGAGGGCCCCATTAACCGAGCCCTGATAGCTTTACTAAATGCTTGTCGCGTGCTAGACACAGGGCTGGTCAAAGATGGGTAGGAAAGGTCATGGGAACCCAGTACAAAGGGAAAGCACCTCGTTCATGGAAGCCGGCCACCTTCCAGTTCAGTTTACTCCACCTCACCCAGGCTAGCTAGACCCCTTCCATCACCCCATCTCAGGCTGGGCCTCCCCGACACGCTCAGCTAATAAAGATGCCCGCTCTCTGCTTCTCTCCCTCCCATCTCACAGCAAAGCCAGCACATGCCGGGCAGCAGGAGAACAGCTAGGCACCGTCTACCTAAAGTGGCAGGGAATCTTGCAGGGCCATGAAGGAGGCCGAGTAACATGAATCAACTTCTCTCCCCAGAAACCAAAGCGCCCCTCAGAAGTCCCCCATGGAGAAATCAACGGCGCCCCCAGCTCCCGCACCGTGCCTCCCTGCTTCTCCCTAATGCAGCAGTCAGGGCATCTTCTGTCTCCTGCAGCCCCAGGGATTCCAAGCCCCTCGGGAGCTGCCCAGCCTTTCCGATGATGTACAGGCTGCCGCTAACGCTGCGTTATTAAGCGCACGTTTGTCTCCACTCCTGCACAAGCCTGCTTCCCTGCCCGAAGAAAGGACACACACATGCTGACACCGAGGGACACGGCGAGAGCCCGGGGACCCACCAAAGGAGACCAGCACGCCAAGGGTTAAGCACCCCCTGTAAGAAGCATCCCTGTTCCGGCACGTTGCGAAAGCCCATTACCTCCCGCCACATTACCTCATTCATTTCTTATATGCGGATGGTTTATTTTCCCATGAGCACCCTGGCTCTCAGTGCTGAGTCCCCTCCTTCGCCCCTATTTCTCTATCCATCACATTTAACACTCTGACAGTAACAGTCTATAATGTTTCTATTCTACAAAACCGCTCTGTCAACTCCGGGCTTCCAGAGCAGCAACTGAGGAAAATAAATAACATCAACGCCAGGGAGGACAGCATCACAGCTCCCTTTCTGCTGGGCTTTTTTATTTTACATTATTCTACAAAGGGAGAGAAAAGAGCGGGATGGGAGGGAGGTGGAAGCAAGGAAGAGAATTTCCTTCTTACCCAGCAGACACTTAAGAGACCTGACGGGGTGGTCCCAGCATCTCCCTCCAGACAAAGACCTGATTTCCCCTCTGCTCTCGAATCCCCTGACTACCCCCCTTCCACATTCATCATGGTCTGAGAAAGGACTGCAGTGCACCCCTTCTACCTGCCACCCTAGAAGCAGAGCAACAGCAGGCACAAGGCACCCTGTTCACAGCACGGGGTGATTCATAAATTCATGTCTTTTCTGGAACAGGAGTCCAAGGAGAAGGTACAAGCAGTCCATGGGTCCATAACCTTTATGCTGGGGAAGACACCCAGGGAACAGAGATTCTGGAAGCCAGGAGTAGGTAAGGAAGAAAAAATTAACTCCTGTGAAAGAAACC
Organism: Antilocapra americana; assembly: GCA_007570785.1. Lineage (NCBI taxonomy): Eukaryota > Metazoa > Chordata > Mammalia > Artiodactyla > Antilocapridae > Antilocapra > Antilocapra americana. The sequence continues at coordinate 3,075,812 of ML660219.1, read as the reverse complement.
ACTCTAGAAAGCTGCCTCGTCTCCTATTCCTAGGGGTTTAACCAAAACTGTGTTGATTTTCATTATTTTAGATATAAGCCACTTCAAATGTTATCTTTCCTCTAGCTTCTTTTTGTTTGCTTTCTCTGTTTAAAAACATCCAGATAGACAGATAGATGGGAATCTTGAACATAACTTGATTTCTTCTTCAGGAGAACCCAAAGCATTCATCATCATGAATGCCAGTTACCACCCAGGCCCACTGCTAGGTGGGAATCGGCAAGCCTGCCCTGTGTAAACCCCATCTGCTGGGCTTTCTAGTGTCGCTGCCTCTTGGAGTTTGCTCTTCTTCTTACTAGCACAGTGTCAGAGCTCACGTGGCTGTGGTACTGGGTCCTGGAAGCCAAACCTGACCTTGCCTGGTGGCTGGTGGGACCTTGTTTCTGATCCCCTCCCTGCTGGGTCCTCGCTGGTAAAAGAGACCGTCATGTTTCCCAGCTCCTGGGGTGGTGGTGAGGACCCCCTGAGTTAATATCCAAGGCGTCCAAAACAAGGTCTGCAGGTAGTGCTCGGTAAATATCAGTGATGACCACGCACATATTCTGGCAGGGGTAGGGAAACCACACAACCATCCAGTTAAAATCCTGTCTGAAACAAGAGTCGAAGGAGTTGGCGACGGGTGGCCTCTGGGCACCCTGTCCAGTCCACTGCACGGGCTGGTGAGCTTAGAGTCTTCAGTGGGTCACACAGAGGCCTCCTGGGCCAAGGCCTCCACAGCTTCACACGGGGGAGGCTGCCGACAGGTGTGCTGATGGTGAGACGTAACGACAGCGGTTCATTCAGGATCAGGAAAGGACAGGGCTGGGGGGACAGAAGACTAAACAAGAAAAGCAACTAACGGCCTTTCACCGAACACAATCCTGCGACTCCTTCTATTCACCCACACGGGCCGTTCCTCAAAGAACAGGGATGAGAGGCACCTTGATAAGCATCAGACGCTCTGCGCATCATTATTTTTACCAACAGGACCATCATCATCGCTCGGCTTTGCAACCAAGAGCAGCTAAAGGGCACTTTGCTGCTGTTTCGCTTTTGTTGTCTATTGACATGTAATTGATTCACAATGCTCTGTTAGTTTCAGGTGTACAGCAAAGTGATCCAGTTTATACGGTTCTTTTTCAAGTTCCTTTCCATTACAGGATGTTACAGGGTTTTGCTCCTTGTGCTGTACACTAAGTCCTTATTCTTTATCTGTATTGTTCATAGCAGTGTGTGTGCCTGTTAACCACGCACTTTATACCTAAAGGCCTTCAGAGACGGGGCTCTTACCTTCTCCCTCTGCTGCTACCCAAGCGGTCACGCATTTTTTTTTTTTTTCCGTCTCAAGTGCGAATAACGGGTACTCTGAAGATGCACGTATGTCCACCTCAACTACCCAGACCCACTCCCCACCAGCGGGAAGTCAGACCACAGCACAGCTCAGCTTCAGCACAAGGCCTGCATTCCAACTGAAGGGACCGATGCGAGAAAAAAGTTAAGACCAAAGGGGATATAGCATGCGTGATACCTGGAGGCAGAGAGGAACTGGTTTCCAAAGCTTCATTTCTCATCTGGTTCAACTCTAAACGTCACAAGCAACTTACTGACTGAGCAAAGACCACTTCTGTTTTTATGACATTTGTGTGCTGGGGGTGAGGAGGAGAGGTAAGGACTGTATCAGACTAACTGGCATTATTTCATTATTTTAAATGATCACATTTCATCGTGTTGCTCATAGTACTCCTTGACACGCTGGTCTTTCTTTTCGGTGACAGGCAAAAGTGACCCCAAGGTACCAACGGCAACTCCCCTCGGGGAAAGTTGAGCCTTTCATATAATTTCTTTCCAACAAATTAACATGGAGAACACCTATGTATATAGAAGGTATTGGAGGGAAAATACACAGGTAGGCACAGCTCCTGTGTTCAGGCGCTTATAATTTAGTGAAAAAAGAAGGACTTGAAACAAATGACTAAAAGGTTGAACAAAGGATTGGAATGATAAAATATATGCTTATAAAAACTACAGATATTTTGTTCCCGAAACATGGTAGAGGAGGCGATTAATCTGAATGGGAGTTTTAGGAGAGCTTCCTGATTTTCACAGAAAGATTGATATTTGGAAGGCTACAAAGCTTTGTTTCAGTCATTAAGGGCTCAGCTGTTACAGTCACTCAACCTAGGTTCAAATCCTCACTCTGTCAATTACTACCTGGGTCTTTTAGGGAAGTTACTTAAACCTCTAAGCCCAGTTTACTGGTCAATATAATGAGTACACTGATAGTACAGACTTCACAGTTTTGCAGGGATGATTAAAAGAAATGATGAATGTAAAGTAACAGTGCTTGGTAAATAACCTGTAAGTTCATGTCCACTGCTACTCGTATGATTATCCCTCCCCAAACCCTATGCGGTAGGTGATGTCAGTATTGATACATATACATATATAAATTAAATACACTCCACTTTTAGTATTGAGAAAACAGACCCAAGATAAACTAGGTAGCTTGCCCAGTGTCCCGCAGTAGATGGGACACCGAGGCAGGTCAGTCTGACTCCAAAGTCCAAGTCCTTTCTTTCCCACCACCACAAACCCTGGCTCCTCTCAGAAAGGAGATCCCAGAAACTTGAGAGCTGAGCCTTGGAAGCCCCTGAAAATAAAGTGTGATTATAGGAGACTGTGCTTTCTCTCTGGAGAGACAAAGTCAAATGAATGTCAGAGATGTAGCCCACGAGACATCAACAATTATACAGCAGTCATCACAATATTCTACGAAACTGAAACCTCTGCCAGCATCCGCAATGAGCAAAACTCCAGCCCTCATTCAAATCCTCTCCTTTCCTAATCCCCTTGTTCTTATCAATGCCAAGCCCATCCCCCCAGTAACCAGATGAGAAAGCCTACACATGGAGACACACAGATTGAGACGGACAACATCTCAGAACCCAGTTGAAACTTGGACACAACACAGCAGAGGCCCCTAACCCTGGCGAAGCCTCATTTCTGACAGTTACAGGCTTGGGCGGTATCTGTGACCACACCCTCCAGCTATTTAGGGTCAGCTATAATCGTTAAACAGTTTTTCATTATACTGAGTCATCGCTCATCTCAAACATTTTCTAGAAGCCAAATTAATAAATGACTTAAATGATTCAGTCATCCTTGAGTCATACCTGTCCTTCAGGCTCCATCTTTGATGGTTACCAGGCTCTGCTAATCTTACTTTCAAAACAGTCTAATCCTTTTCATTCCTGAAATACCATTCACTTACTCACACCCCAGGTCCTTCTGTCTCCTGGTTAAATCTCTGTCTTCAGTCTCTCTCTGGTCTAACAGATCCTGTACATTTTTGCCAGACAGAACGTCCTTAACCCTGGCTTCAGTGTATGTCATCTGTGCTCAAGTGACCGCTGGGTCCCCATTTCTCACCACTTTCCTAAAGCCTTCTGCTGGACATTCAGGACCACAGGATCAATAATAATCATTTTATCCCCTGTATCATCTTCTCCATATTGCCTCCAATTTGGTTCAAGTGACCATTTCAGAAGACAGTCTCATAAGGAGACCAGGCATATAGAAACAGGTGTGTACAAGTTCTATGGAAATGTCTAGGGCCATATATCCACACTTGGATGAGTCAGGACTCTCCTCAGATGCCCTGTCTAGGGACAGCAAGATAGAATTTTGCACTAAAGATGCCTGACTCTGCCAAACACTGGGATTAGTGGGTAAGATGGTAACTCTACGACCCCCCTGTTCTGACAATGAACGATTATGGAGCACCTCCTGTACACTGGTTCAGTCGGTAGAATCTCCTGCAATTCAGGAGACTCGGGTTTGATCCCTGGGTCAGGAAGGTCCCCTGGAGAAGGAAATGGCAACCCACTCCAGTACTCTTGCCTGGAGAATCCCATGGTCAGAGGTGCCTGGCGGGCTACAGTCCATGGGGTCACAAAGAGTAGGACACAACTGAGCGACTAAACCATCATCACCACTGTAGGTCTGAGCCTGCCCTAAGAAATCGGAAGAATATAAAAAGACATTGAAGTCAAAGTGCTTATAGTCCAATGGGCAACTAAACATGTAAAAATCAAAATGAGGCACAAAAAAGAAAATTATGAAGACTAAGTAATATAAGATATATATTACCTTGAAGGAATTACAAGGCAAAGTGAACACAAAGAAGGAATCTCTAAGACTGGGCCACAGTACCTGGGAAAGGTCTCTGCTAGCATCTGCATGAGCAGCAGTAGTTTTACTGTGGAGGCGGCAGGTACAGGAATTCCCAACAGAAGAGATGATCTTAAGAGTGGAAGAAAAAAGGGGCAGCTTCTAAGTATTTGTAGCTTTTAAGTATTTTTCTTAAGAAAACAGTAGGAAATAGCCCCAGTGAAATAGACAAGGGCTAGATCCTGAAGCTAATGTAAGTTACCCTAAAGATTTGAGGGTCAGTCATGAAGACTTCAGCCTCGCACACTCTTTATACACACACTCTCATTCATGATCAGATTTAAAGGATACTCCAGAGGGGGTGCCACCGAAATGCACAATTCCCAGCAGGCTGTAAAGCTATGTCTCCTACTCTACTCGGCTCAGCATATGGGACTTCAAGCGAGTAAAAGTGATATTTTTATGGTGATAATTTGAACTAAAGTTTTAAATAATTTGCAAACCTCAGGTCTTAGACTACTATTAATATCAAAATTACCTGTGACATACTTCACAACCGATCACAGCACAATAGTTTTGACATTCAGGACTACAGCTTCTGACATTGGGGCTGCCAGTGAAGAATCCTCAATAGGGGTATGGCAAGCAGGTTTTCAGGTTGAGAGTGTCAAGGTGGATCCTAGAGAGGGCAAACAGAGAGAACTGGGGCAGAGACAGCAACTAGGAGGTCAGCTGTCTGGGTGCAAAACCGTGAGGGCCGGACCTAGCGCTGTGGCAGATGGGGAGGCCAGATGATACAGGACAGTTAGGGAGTCTGTGTTTACCTTTATAGCCCTCACCTGGCACCAAGGCTGGCACAAAGCGTTCAATACATGTTGACTGTTAGAATTAACACAAATTGGCTAATATTTTGATGGGGGTGGGGCAGGCTTAGAAAAAAAGAGTCCAACCAAACAGGAGGCTTCTAGATTTTCTTCTCTTTCAAATGAAAGAGAGAAGGAATAGAGGAAGAATATTTGGTGCAGACCAAGGGACTGAGGAAGTCTGCCCTGGATGTGTAGAGCTGGAGGATTCTGCTGAATGCAGACGTAGAGATACCTGCCAGGCAGTTACACAGGCAGATCTGAAATTCAAAGAACCAGTCTGGGAGGAAAATGCAGATTTTCATTTACCGCTTGTTCAATAAACATTTACTGGGTACTGGCTTTGGTTCAGGCACTGTGTTGTTCAAGGGGGATGTCGAGAAAGACAAGAAAGAGAAGTCCCCTGTCCTCAGTAAGATTACAAGTGGTACATTTGTGAGCCATGAGTATTTAGGTGATTAATGAAGTCATGGGCAATGGTGGGGAATATTTTGGTCAAGAGTCAAAAGAGAGGCACCACTGAGGTTAACTGAGACGGCTCTACCAAAGAGCTACGAAGCAAATCAGGACACAATGGAAGTCAGGAGAGGCGAGAGTTCATCATAGAAGTTGCACTGGCAGTAAACCCAGCAAGAATCTACTACTGAAAAGTGTAGACTGGATTTGTTAACGGGAGCTCCCATGACCTAGAGAGGTAGAAATTGCACCTCAGCAGGAGCACCGAAAGTTTCTACAAGTTAGAAATCTTAGCATCCCTGGAGGGGGAGCGAAGCCTAGAACAGTCCTACCAGAAGGCTTCATGGAGGTGGGACCTGCGTCAGAAGAAACAACAGGCAGTTTCAGGAAAACAGAACACAGCCCATAAAAGGGCTGGCCTTAGAAAACATCGTCCTCACTCTTCTGAAGAGCAAACCGGCATAAGACGATCTCTGATTAGAAGCAGGTTGTCAAAAGTTACTTTGTGTCCAGGGCAGTAGGTCACCCTAGGAGTCACAGTCAGATCCATTCTTCATTGGCTACGTGATGCCCAGGAAAAGGCCCTACCCTGAGCTAGCTGGGCCTGGAGAGCAAAAGCACACACAAGCTACAACGGAATGACAGACACAGTAAGTGAGAACACTCGGGAACAGCTGATGGCACCGCGCTCACCCTGTTCTGCCGAGGGGAGGGAGGCAGCCCTAGGTGGAGGTCAAGGAGAAAGAGCGGAGGGGGCCAGGGCTGGCGAGATGGGGGCTCTGCTGAACCACTCAGGTGCTGTAAACGCCTACAGGGTAAAGGACACAAGTACGTGAAGGAGGCCACACAAATGTTGCGCTTTACCCTCAAAAACACGTGCTTCACTTTACTAAGTTTATGAGACCAGAAATTTTTGGCATTTCTCTGTGCCAGACTCGTCCTAAGCTCCCTCTAGGTATCACGGTAACTGTAACACCTCGCTGGTTCCTCCAAGGCACCCAGAGAGTAGCCGGCCCATCCTAAGGACCAGGCTGCCTTCTGTCCCCAAGAGAGAGCCTGAACTCCAGGGCTGGTTCAGAGACCCCTCTTACAGCACCGAGTCAGATCGTACTGGGAATATAAATCTGCCAGGCTTCAGTGGCAGTGGGGAGGGCCTCCAGCCCACGCCTGCTCCCCTTCTGCTGGGACCTCGGTACACACACGGTTACAGTGTCAAACAGGTCCAGGGAGGATCCCAACACACAGGCACCCCCCCGGCACAGCTGCGCCAAAGCTCACAGATGCCACAAGCTACGGTGGAAAGAACGCATCTGGATTTAGTCTTCACACTCCAACTTACTAACTTCATGACTTTCGGTAAGTTACCTAACCTCCGTGCCTTGATTTCCTTGTATACAATTAGAACATAATAAAAATGTTCCCCTAATCACACATGGTTGCTGCGAAAATTAGGTAAGTTAATGCTTCCTGAAAAGTTTTTTTTTTTAATCTTATTTTTAAGTAGGTATCTGTCTACAATATAAAATCACGTCCACAATGAACCCATTATGATTCCCATTCACCGCTGAGCTTTTGTCTCCATTCTCCCCACCCCTTACCTCACTCCGAGTCTCCATACCATTTTTATTCCTTTTGTTGGTGTATCTTTTTAGAGCTTTGTGAAAGGTTATTTTCAGTGTAAAGTGCTCGATCAATTAGTGATCGTTACTGTAATGGGAAAGCAGGCTAGGGGGCAGGATGGGACGGATGGATGGCTGTGGCATCTACAAGCGGCCCCATCCTCCTGCACACAAACCCGCCTCATTATTACCATGAGCACACGGCTCTCTCTCATTCATTCGTTCATTTATTCACCCAGTCATCATTTGCTGAATGCCTGCTATACTCAAGGTACTGGGCTAAGCATAAGCATGATTCTAGAAATTCCGGCTAAAGTGAATAAGTGCAACCTTTGAGTGCACATCATTCTCTTTTATAGTTACCCTGACCCTCATGCCATTTCTTCTGCCTGGATATGAGCTGTGTATGGCCAGTGACCACAGCTGTGTATGGCCATAGACATTTTTAATATTTCCCACGGCATCTGGTGTGGTACACACGAATACGTACGGGGGCTTCCCTGGTGGCTCAGTGGGGTGGTGCTACAACGGTCATGCTGGCAGACTTGGGTGAGCAGCCTTCCTACCGGGCCCTGGCGTGGGCTCTGGACCGGGAGACTGCTGCAGCCGAGGTGTGGCTGGGTGAGACTAAGCAGATGGCCTCCAGGTTCCTCCTTGGCAAGCAGAAGTGATAGAGCAGGAGAAGCAAAAGGAAGGGAGCTTAGAACAGTTTAAAAGGAAAGAAATTACTCTTCAGAAGGAACTGTCATATGCCAGCTGTTCTCTGGTGAGTTGCGTGTGTTGGGACAAGAATTTCCAGGAATTGTCCCTGCCCAGAGAGTCAAAGTACTTTCCTTATAAGATCTAGAGACGCTCGGTTTTTAGCACATCCTTGAGCTGCCCTTCAGAACCTTCTGCGTCCTCGAGCGTCCCTCCTCATTTCGCCACCATGTGACTTTGTGACCTTGAGCTACAGTGTAACGTGGCCTGCGTCTCTGCTGCTCCACCTGTAAAATGGGCGCGGCGATTCCTGCTCCACCTGTAACATCAGATGCGGGCGGGAATCAGACGGGTTAGCGTATGTTGAATCCAGGTGCGCTATAGAAACAAAATGTATCACTGGTGTTAGAATGAGTATGAGATGTGAAAAAAGGTGTTTTTTTAAATGAAAGATTCCAATGTAAGGACCAACTAATCACACACACAGCCATCACTTCACAGCCTTTCTTTTTCTTTCCTTTTCTGATCTTCTAACCCTAGAGAGACCTTTCTGGCCTCTTGTCACAGCAGGCCTGACAACCACTTCCAAAAAAATATAACATTAAAGGCTGATTCCAAAGGCAAGCATAAAGTCCTTGGTCTTCCTTCCGTACCAGCCCTTTTATTCTGTCTTTCTGTCTGTCTGAGATGCCTTCTTTCCCAGTAAGCCACAGCCAACCCCCTTCCCAACCCCCGGCCAGCATCCAATGTGGTAGAGATGATAACTGATAATGCCAGCCTGTACTGGAGAGAGAGAGAGCTCAGAGGGGAGGCCGAGGAGGAGCCGGTCAGGATTCATGTAATCAGAAGGGTTATCTAATGCTAGTTTCATTCTAATTGAGTCGGTACCATATGTCACCCTGCAATAACATTGCAAGCAGCATGCAACTGAATACATATTTAATTCACATAATGGGTACAGCAGTAGAAGTAATCAAGGCAGTTTGCCATAAGCCATAAAGAAATGTAGCTTGTTCCTATCAAGAAACATTTGGCACTTAGGGAGAGAACTGTATCACCAGCGAGAGGGGAACTGCATTACTGCAGAAGCTCCAGGGGAAGGCGGGGAGGGGTGGGTGTGGAGAGTAGGGGGAGAAGGAGGTGAGGAGAGGGAGAAAGAAATGAAAGAATAAAATCACCACAGAGATGGAAGCCAGAACCTCGATCCACGTCGAACGAAAATCAATGAAGTAATATTATCAGTGGATCGCTGGCCATCTCAATATAATTAACAGTAATGGATTTATTGGCAGAAGCTTAATGACTTAACGTTAAATGTGCCTCAGAATTTCCTGTGCTGTCATGGGTCCTTCTCATTCCCTCCTGGCCCAACCTATGTCCTGGGAAATAGATGTAGCTGTGGAGAGTTTTTAAAAAAAAAATTCTTTTTTACATCTCTTCATTTGGATTGGCATCTGACAGAAACCTGCTCGCCCATTCCCTTCATTTCCTCCCTTAAGGAGATGATTAATACGGCTGGCCAATGCTCATCAATATCTTTGGACAGATCAACTGGAGTTTTCATTAAACCCATATTAATGTCCTATATACACAGCTGTGGACAGGTTATTCTTTAAAAAAAAAAAAAAAGAAAGAAAGGAAGGAAGGAAGAAAAAAGAAACCTTCACCTCAGTTAACTCTTTCTCTTGGAATTAGCAGGAAACCTGGCCCCTTCCCTCATTAGGGCTTCTTCCCCCAACATGCTTTGATGTATATTTCATGAGGATAAACAAACATTCATTTCACTTTGGGAAGGTGTTTGCTGTAATGTATTGTCAGCGTAGCTGGCAATGAGGGGACATTAATTTCAATTCTGGTGTTTAAACACTTTGGCGAGTCCCAATTACTCATTCCCCAGCTCGATACCAGGAGCCCCAAGGAAGGTCGCTGGCTCTCGAGCGGCCCTGGGCACGGGCAGCGCAGTCCCGCCCCGCAGCCAGCAGGCTCTTCTCGGAGGGAACTGGCAGCCCACCATTCCTCAGTCCGGTGGCGATCCGAAGGGCCACTCCTTCAGGGGAGACCCAGACTGCACCACGGCTGCCTTCCCGAGGATCTGTGTGCCAACAAGGGTCTAGAGCGGAAATTAAAGCCTGCTTCTCCTTGGCCTAACTCTGAGGATGCCAACCATTTTACGGAGAAGAACACAGCCTCGTAATCCAGAGAGGTGAATACCGGAAGATGAAGATAAGGTCATATGTCACTGGGTGAAGACCTGGAAACAGCTGCAAGAGGTGTGACGGGAGCGACTCATGGCAACGCCCTCCAGCCGCCCCTCTACCCACGAGAAATGTACGTGGCAGGCTTCCCATCTGCAAAGAATTGGAGATGGAGACCTCACATCCACAGGAGAAGACGCGTGGAGGAGCCTGGCAAAGCTAGAAGACTAAACCGATAATCAGAGTATTATTCATATGTATCTCTACTTCTGATTGCATTGGCAACCTCAAAAGTTCTTTAGCAGGGCACCAAACCTCTCTTTCAAGCCCTTATTGTATACACTCTCAAATACACCAGAGACTCTATTTATAGGAGCCAGCTAGCAAATACTTCACTGATAGAAGGAAACCTTTTAAATAAGCTGGACAACTACCCTTCAGTCTATCTGAAGGGTTATTTTCAGTTAATGATAAACTATCTAAAGGTAGAGGCTCCTGTGTTTCAAAGACATCACCCAGACTAAGTCTGAGAAAAAGAAGCTGTAAAGCCGCATGGGCCCTGGAATAAGCAAGAGGGGCGGGGAGAGGCAGGCACCCCCCGGCAGGGGCCCCTGCCACAGAGACTGGCCCCCTGAAAGCACCGTGGTGGTCCCAAAGGGCTCCGCCTGGAGGGACATGCCACAGGGTCTCACACAGGTGCCTCGAGCAGGACACAGCTAGGGAGTCAGCGAGCTCTGAAACGCGTGAGACCAATAACCAGAAAGAACGCCCACTGGTTCTTATCAAAGTCATTCTTCCTTAAGTGAGTGCTAAGGCCACACTTTCTCCAAACACAGACTCCCAGAAAGAACCCAGAACGGCGTACCGGAAGCCAATGCTGGTGATGGTTACTGGACGACTATTTCACCTCATACTGCCAAGGAGACGCACAAAATGCTCTTCAAGCCTTGCACGTTTGCGGGCTTTATTCAAATGCACACTGAAAACCCCTACGATCACACAAGCTGGGCTGGTGCATGACAGATCCCAGTACATGTGGCCCACGGGTTCAAATCCTGAAATATTTCTCCACCAGGTGACAAAAGCTGGCCTTAACCAACCTCTCTACCTCCAGTGACACACTCTTTTTGCCCCAGTGTCTCCCCTGCACCTTTCCGAGGCCCCCGCAGCTGGGGTGTTACTACCCAGCACACAGAAGTTAGCCTTGTCTTGAGGACCCTGCTCCAGCACTGTGACCCTTGTCCACGCTCCCCGGCTGGTGGCCACGCCACCCCAGCTGTTCTTAAACAGTCCGAAAACCACTTCTGCATCCTACCATTAACAGTGATCAACGCATCCGTCAGTTACCCAACAAGCTTAACCACGGTGGAGAACGCTCCTGACTTGCACTCGGGGGACCAGGGAAAGTAAGTCGAAACCTTGTCTCTGTCGCTGACTCGCCACTGCGAATCCAAGGAGGCATCACCCCTGGCCCCCATCCCACTTCCCTGGCCCTGCAAGTAATAACAGCCTGCTTGGTTGCTACTCCCAGTCCTCCGATTTCTTTCTGCCTTGTAATACCTTAATGCACACCTCCTCCTAATTATTCTGGAGTAGCCAAGAAGAGATCTTGTGGCCCACTGGTTCCTGACGCTACCTCTGCTGCAGCTGACCCGACTTCTCACCCTGCACGGCCCCCATCAGATGGACCAGCAAAGCTTCCCAAGAGTCAGACCAGACAGATGTGACAAACTAGAGGAGTCAGCACACCCTTGTAGGTTCCAGGCGCTCTAACACGTTCATTTAAAGAAAGAAAAAAAAAAAGTAGAATGGTAATCACCATAAACTACAGAACGTCGGTTAGTGAACACTTTCCAGGTTAGGTCTTGTGCATATACCCTCTTGTCTAATCCTCACAGGTTCCTGGCCCTGGAGGTAGCTTTCCTTTTTAGAGGTGAGTTAATGAAGGTCCGTAGCAGGTAAGCGATACACTGAAGCAGTCAACACTAAACGGCTAACGCAGCACTCAGACCCAGGCCCGGCTGACTCCCAGGTCCAGCAGGGCTCCTCCCCCGGGTGGCGCGGTACTCCGTGACACTATCCATAGGCGACTGGCTAATGGTCTCCAGCCTGAAGACCGCAGGGAGCCATGGGCTGCGGCTTTCTCCAGCAGAGGGAGGGCATCCCACGGAGACAGAGTGTACCCAGGCTTCGGGATCACCCAGCTCTGGGCCCCCGTCCAGGTTTCGTCTCTCACTACCTGTGCCCCTTTGGGAATGCTACTCTGGTCCCGGTTTCCCCATCGAAAAATGGGGATGACACCGAACTCGCAGAACCACTGCGGCTGTTGAGAAAATGTTCCCAGAGCCCTGACACCGCTCCTTATACAGAGTGAGTGCTCAGTGAGTCTTCATTCTCCCCCGGTCTCCAGAACCCCCTTCTGTTTGCAGAGGAAACAGAATTATTTCATGCACCATGTCAGGGCTTGAAGAGCTAGGGGGAAGAGTGGAGCACGGGACCAGGCAGAGGACCAGGCGCATCCAGCTTTAGCTGCCTGCTGGGGGCGAGTCGACTGTGCATTCCCTCTAGCCCAGGAACCGAGAAGGTACCCTTAATTTGAGATAAGGACCCCCTCCCCATCCTGCTTCTGGAACACTCTGATAAACTGCTGCTATGCTACTTTCCTGGGCTAAACGTACATTTTTCATGAAAATAGAACTAAAAATAAAACAACAATAATAATGCAGAAAGATCTAGGAAAAGCCATTTCCATCTCCCAGGATAGCTGTGACAGCAGGAAGCCTTCAAAAAGTGAGCTACATAAAAGTCTGAATAACATTGGAAGATTCCGTTAAGGCTCTGGGTCACTGGATGTTTTTCTTAACAGAGCTAAAATGCTGCCTTTGGAAGGCCAGGTTCCAGTACCGGTCCCAGCATGTAACGTCCTGTTTCCTTAAGCAAGTCACTTAACCTCTCTGAGACTTGGGTTCCTGATTAGTAATTGGTTCTAGGAATTTATGTCTAATTCTCAGGGCTGCGGTAGTGATGAAGTGAGATATTTACAAGTAAGTTTCCTTGAGTTCTTGCTCAAGTTCAACACAAAAGACTAAGTGGTTCTTAATCATAAAGTGTTAATACACTTGATTTACTTTCTATATTACAGATATGAGTACCGGCAAAAGAAGGATATAGTCTGTAAGTACATGTGTTTAAGAACAAAGGAGTGTCATTACTGAGCACAGAGCCTCAAATCCCTTTTTGCCTATAAATACTAGGTGGCATCAGAAGGATTCCATCTCTGAAAGTTCATAGGAAAAGCAACTTGCCCTGTGTTATAAGTGATTTCTGGGTGTGCAATGATAATTTTCTGTTTATATTATACTTAGGAAGTAACAGCTACATAGATCATGATGTCCAGTGAGGCCATTCATGTCTATGAATCTAGGACAGCAGGAGAAACATTTAAAAATAGTCTTCTCAACCCAAAGGCTGGGATCAAAGAAATACCTGGTCTGCCTGACCACATGGGATCCTTCTTCCCAGTGTCTTCCCATTCTGGCTTCTAAAATTTTAAAGCATCTTTTAAACCTCATTCTCAATACTAAGGGCAAGCATTAAAGCATAGATTTCCTTTGTTCTCCCTCAATTTTTCAGAATTCGTAAAGCATAAGAGAGATCAAAGAATAAAGACAGTTCTTTTATTTCTGCAATACTTTCACAGAGTATCAAGAAACAGGGAAAACATGATGATAACGCTCTCTGCCAGAGATAGGTAGACAGATCTATAGATGCAATGACGAAAAGCAAACAGCGCGTTCAAGCTGGAAGTACGCACGCAGATACCCACATGGCTGCTTTAAATGTGACTCTAGTCGTTAGATGTTCATTACACAAACCAAAGGAAAGAAACCTTAAGGATAATCATAAAGCTCAGAGTGATTGCCCACTGATACTAAGAGGAAGAACAGGGTACACAATAAAACAACGCAAGCACATGTCAAAAGCACAAGCGCATTTTCCCATCACAGTAGGTCTCCAGACCAGGTTGAGCAATCCTTCCCTAATTTACCCTGTAACTAACCCTGTATGTGTGCCTGTATGCATGTGTTACACCCAGCAAGGAGACACAGCAGAAAGACGACCTGGATTTAAATCCCAGTTCAACCATGGCAAAGCATTGAACGTTCTCAGTCTCAGGACTTTCCCTTGCAACACAGGGAAAACAACATGAACCCTGCTTATCTCCAATACTGCAAGTCAAGATAATCAAAGTGAACCATGTGGCCTGTTAGAAGGAGCACTGGTCTTGGAATCCAGGGCCAGGGCTAAAGTCTTGGTTTAGACGTTTGCTATATGACCTGAGGCAAATTCCTTGTAATCCTAGGCTTCCTCTTCTATAAAGCAGGGCCCTATCTTCTGCCTTAGGGCACCCTGATGGGAATCAAATGAGATGACCTCCGAGATGACATCTGAGAAGTTGTATACCGCTACAGAAATGCTACAGATCGACTAACAGACGCTCATGCAAAGGTCTGCTTTCATCTGCTTACTGATAGCCATCTGACAATGTTGAGTGTTAAACCAAATTTGATGATGGTTATAGAATCACCACTTTCCCTGCATCCTCTTCTTCAGGACGTGCTTAGGGAACAGCTCTCCACATCACCAATTCACAGCCTGGGTTCTCGGCAGGACTGGCCTCTGGGGGAATAAACAGAAGCAAGAACGTGCCCGCCACTCCTGTGAAACGGTCCCGCCTTGCCATCATCCTGTCTTCAAGGTAGGAGGGCGTGAGGAGGCAAAGCAGGGATGGGAGGACTCCCCGTCCTATTCAGGTTGTTTCCTAGTGACGAGCTCAGTCTGTGAGGGATTCTGGCATGGCCGAGACCCTCAGCACTGACACCCAGAGCACCGCAGCCACCAGTTCCCCTGGCAGCCTGAGCAACGAGGCGGCTATTTAATAGAAAAAAATAATAATAAAAAGAAGAACCTGGAATTTGGTTAATCTTGTAGTGCATGATTAGTTTTTTTTTTTTTTTAAGTTGAATTGATGCTTTTGAACTGTGATGTTGGAGAAGTCTCTTGAGAGTCCCTTGGACTGCAAGGCTATCCAACCAGTCCATCCTAAAGGAAATCAGTCTGATGCTGAAGCTGAAACACCAATATTTTGGCCACCTGATGTGAAAAACTGACTCATTGGAAAAGACCCTGATGCTGGGAAAGATTGAAGGCAGGAGGAGAAGGGGACAACAGAGGATGAGATGGTCGGATGGCATCACTGACTCAATGGACATGCGTTTGAGCAAGCTTCAGAAGTTGGTGATGGACAGGGAAGCCTGGCATGCTGCAGTCCATGGAGTCACCTAAAGAGTTGGACACAACTGAGCAACTGAACTGAACTGAAGTTGGAAACTTCATAGGTAGCTCATAGGTAGAGTTGATAGTTGATAAAAACAGTAGTTAGTGACTAAGGATCATCATTCCTAAAAGAAGAGCTCTTTGTGGTCAGAAGGGACTTTGTTCTCTGTTTTGATCAACTGATTTATTCTACTGCTAGGCAGTAGAAGTGCCTAGCCCCTAGAAGTGCCTAGCCCCTAGCATCTAGCTCAATAAATATTTATTCAGTGAACAAATGGATGAATAGGTCCTTCCTGTGGGTCCAGAGGAGCCACACCAGAACTACTGCTCCTATTTCTAAATACCTGCAAAAAGAGTGAGTGATTCCAAAAATCCAATGCATATGCTATTTTCCCACCAACTTAGAATAACCAGAAAGACCTGTGTGAATTAGTGACAGCTCTCTAAGAGAGTATGTTATTGAAAATAGGATGATTCTTTCTAATTCTTCCCACTGAGCCTATAATATCCTTGGTAGATCTCATCTATTTTAATAAATCTGTAAGAAAGATTTATAATTAAATTATATTACATTATGTGTAAATGACACTTTAACAAGACATAATCATATATTTGTATTGAGTACATATATACTACAAAAACACTAGAAAGTACTAGTTTGCTTGCATGAATACTTTGAACATCCTCTTGAAGTCTTTTTATACTACTGATTTATTTAGCAAGTTTACTTACGGATGGATAAATATTTTTACCACTGAAGACCAAGGTAAATTGGACTTTACTGGGACAAAAGATCAAAACTTTGCCAACAGCAGAATTTGAATTAATGTTGTTTCTTTTTGCAATTTGATTTTCATTTACTTTCTATGTCTTGGTCTGGAGCAAAACTCAACAGGCGGTTAAAGCTGCATTTCTCCCCTTACAGGCATCTAGGACTGCCAATCAGCTGCAGTGCATCTTTGGACAGCTCCGTCTCTAAAAGGCAGCTATAATTAGCCCCATAATCCCTCTCTTAAACCATCAAAAGTAAAAAGATTTATTTTAAATGTCCAATTAGTTTTTCAACTTGTTTATTACCTTTCCAGTCTTCATTCCCCATATTTTATGATATGTACAATACATAGATGCGTGTGTATATACATATATCCACACATGTGTGTAAGCAGACACACACTCACACACACACTTCATTTTCTATTACCTGAGCATAACAGAAAAGAATACGACCAGTTTTCTTTTCCTTCACAATTTACTGCAAGGCAAAGGTTTAAATTTAGAAATGCCAGGCCCACACATAAGTAGGTGCTCTATAAATATCTGTAGTTAGAAATTAAGAATAAGTATAAATAACACATAGAAGCTCAAAGAATTGAGAGTGTTCTGCCCAGGAAAGAAAAGATGATGGGGGAAAAAAATAATGGTCTTTGAACACCTGAGCAGTCATCGTGCAGAAGAGCAACGGATTCGCTTTGTGCCGCGTCGAGGGGAGGCTCAGGTAGATGGGAGAAAAGTTTCACTAAGGCAGATTCAGTTCTTCAAAAGAAAAAACAGCCCGTTTTATGTATATAACAGCCTTTTTGCTAAATAATAATTACCTTGAGGGGTCCTTTAAGGTAGAAATATGCTGCGATCTTACTACCAATTTCTAGAAGTATTTATACAACATTCAGATGACATTAGCCAGTCCTATAGTTGTCCTGGTAGGAGTTTAATAGTGAATCCCTTTTGAATCTTTAATTCTAAAATTGTAATGTCCTCTCAGATACTCCTGAAACAAGCTCAAGGGCTTTGCTTTTTTTTTAAAAAAAAAAAGGCAAATACATATGGTAAACATTTGCTTTATGATCTTCTAAAATATAACGCGTTAGTAACTGACTTCTAGTTCTTTATGAAAGACCTATTGGACCCATATTCCTGGAAACAGGCTTTTCTTCTACTTTTAATAAGCCATCAAGGTCCACCCAACGCACAGTGCAGGGGCCAGCTCCACACTCGACAGAGTGAGGCAGCAGCTCCATCCTGCCGGTTCACTCTCACTAAGAAGAAGCCATAACTGATTTCACGTGGTCGCTGATACTTCCAATGACACCTCCCTGATCCAACTAAGACCAGATCGCTGGATTAAAAAGCGGGCACTGGAATGAGAAGACATTATTTGTGAACTTCAACCCATAACTTGCTTTCTCTGTCAGATTTCCCATCTTTAAGATGGGGCTGAATCCGTGTTTGTCCTGAGAATCTCCTTCAAAGAGCTGTTACAAAGATCAAAAGAAAGCACAAATATTTACAGGAACCTAGAGTGCTCTTCACAGGTTAGGGCCTGTTTCTGGGTAAGTTTTGTTAAATAACTATAAAGCATTAAAAATTCTATCTTTTAATTACTTACAATTAAATGAATATAACTTCTTTTGACTTTTTCTTAAAAACATTAGGTCCGAGATCTGGTAATTTGGGAATTTTTAATTGTGCTTGACAATCTGATGATCTCATCTTTTTTACAAATAAAAAGACCAAAAGAGAGCTGTCTGCTTGCAGCGAAAGCCCAGACGATTACACATACTGTGTCCACCACCAATTTTCAATGGAAAGTGAAAGTGAAGTCGCTCAGTCGTGTCCGACTCTTTGCGACCCCATGGACTGTAGCCTACCAGGTTCCACCATCCATGGGATTTCCCAGGCAAGAGTACTGGAGTGGGTTGCCATTTCCTTCTCCAGATCTTCCCGACCCAGGGATTGAACCCGGTCTCCAGCATTGTAGGCAGACGCTTTACCCTCTGAGCCACCAGGGAAGTCAATAATGTTCAATGGGGCCTATATCATAACTCTGATTATGTTATAGTCATGTGTCTCCTCCTGAGGTCCCTACCTCCTGACAGCACATCATGCCAACTACCTCTCCAGCGTTCAGAGCAACAGACTGTCTCCTTCATTGTCTCATGAGCCTCTTTTTGTTTTTACCTCTTTCAAAGTGCAAACCAAGTTTGGCCAGGGTTTCCCAGTCCTCCTCCATATCCTCACCATCATCTCCCGCCTGGTGATCATTTGTCAACTGAATAAAAAGCTGAGCCTAGTAAACAAATTATTTGATGAGGTTAATTAAGAGAGAGAGAAAACCATGTAACCTTTAGGGGGAGGATGAAGAGTACGAGGAAAAGCTACCAGTGTTTATGTATATACACATTATATATTTACTGGCAAGTCCATTTCTCAAAACATCAGTCTCAATACTAGAAGATCTATGTAGAATTTGATGTAGTTCTTAACTCCTCCTGCCTAGATGAGGACAGTTTCCTCACCCTGTGCATGATTTTTCTGCCATCTCAGATAAATCTAAATTAAAATGAACTTAGAGCTGCCCCCTGGAGTCTGGAATACAGCATGCCCTAATTAACAAATGACTTTAGTGGAAAAAGCAGTTGCCCATAAAACTACCCTGCAGATGGTGGGCAGGAGAGGGGCTTCTGGCGATGGTGCCCTTAAATGTGGTCTTTTTAGCATTGTGTAGGTAGTGGCAAAGGTTGAGGAAGAGGAAATGATCTCTAGGAGATTAAAAAAAAAAAAGTCTCCCACTGGTGAGCTTAGAGGTAGTTGAGAAAAAGGTTTCACCTCTAGGGGTCCCCAGGAACTGGGAGAACAAAGGCCCTGGATTGAACTAGGCAAGAACTCACACTCCTATCTCTTCTCCTTCAAACCCCTCTGCCCACTCCCAACAAATACCAGACAGCAAAACTGCTCAACACTCTTTTCACCTGAAAAACTGTGACTTAAGGATCACATCATCAACACCTCTCTCTCTAACACACACACACACACACACACACACACACACACACACACACACACA